>PVIW01010840.1:0-41431 GCA_004026585.1 Noctilio leporinus
GACTAATATCATATGATCTCACCCATTACGGGACAATAATGAGCAAAACTAACAACAAGCAAAACAGAACCAAGTGTATGAATACAAGGAATAGGCCTGCAGTGGTCAGGGGGAAAGGGGTTGGGGGGAGGGGGGAGGCAGAAGCAAAGAAGGGGAGCAGCTTAGACAAGAACCTAGTATAAAGGAACCATGGACATGAACAACAGGTGGGATTGACTTTGGGGGGAAAGGGTGGGTGGGGAGGGGGACAGAGGGGAGTAAAAAAGGGATGGATGTAATACAACAACAATAAAATTAAAAAAAAAAAGAAATAGGGTATAGCTATAAAAAAAAAGAATAATAAAGTCTTTAAAAAAAAAAAAAAGAGAGAGAAATATGAAAAAGAACCCTAAGAAGTTCAGTAGGATTCCCAGCAATATTTCTGAGATCTGTGAAACATAATTATAAAAGGCTAAAAACCAAAGGATTCACTCCTACTTTTTCCATTTTAAAACAATCCAGACTATATGTGACATCAAGAAAGTTCTGCATGCTACCCCAGCATAGCCTCAGTCATCCTCGGAGTTGCTGCGCCTTCTCATAGGGACAGAGCACCGCACTGAGGACAGCAAGGTGTCTTCAATTGGTTTCTTAGGGTTTTCCTCCAGGTCTGTCTTGGTTGCTCCAGACTCAATTTCCACTCCAACTCATCTCTTATCGGGTTCAGGCCACCAAATACTAGAGGTCCAATAAATTGAGCCTTGATATCACCTTCAAGGTAAACAAATATGGTGGGCAGACTCCTATCAGGCTAATTGGGTATGCAGGTAGTTGAAATGGCTTTGATAAACTTGACATCAGGAAACTTCCTGGAAAGTCCACTCAAGTGCTGATTTATCAGGGAACAAAGGGGAATCCCTTGTTTGTAAAGGTGTAAGATCACCCACAAGCCCTCCCCAGCTTTGGTAACTTCCTGAACATAATCCTTCCCTGAGATTTCCAAAACTTCTCCAAATTTACTCTTCAGTTTAGTTGCTTTCCACTCAGCCAGTCTCTGTTGCCTGTACATTTCAATAGCTCACTCATCTTCCTCATTAAATTCATCTTCATTATCTTCCAATTCTTCCAAAGTCATATCTTCATAAGTTTTCACAACTGACTGCTGAAGGACTCGCTGTTCTTCCTCTTCTGCCTCCTTTTCTAGATCATTCAAACTTTTCTTCGAGGGCAAGATGCCCTTTTTGTGTAAGATGTCATTCCACTCAGTGTCTACATTGGGGTCCTGCATCTTGTCTTGATTGTTCTAGCCAGGCCCACCACGGTGCCCCGGCCGCTCAGTTTTCTTCTGCATCTGCGCTGAGTTAGAAAATTCTTCATTTTTAAAAAAAATATTTCTTTTTAGAGAAAGGGGAAGGGAGGAATAAAGCAGGGGAAGGGGTGGAGAGAAATATCGATGTAAGAGAGAAACTTCAATCAGTTGCCTTTCATACATACCCTAACCAGGGACTGATCCCACAGCCTAGACATGTGTCCTGACTGGAAATCTAACTGGTGACCTTTCAGTTTGCAGGATGAGGTCCATCCAACTTAGGCACACCAAGTAGGACGAGAATTCTGCACTTTTCTATAAGCATTTAAATATGTGTCTCACTTCACTTATTTCCTCTTGTATTTTGATTAGAGAAAAATGGCAGTGTAAAACATTCCCAAAAGAGAGCCATAGTATAAATTTCACATAACAAGTGTGTCATTCATATGAGGACAATTTTTTATTAATGCTCACTTAAAGTCATCCTTCCTCTTTCAAAATACACCTCCATTAAAACTATAATACATCTCCATAAAAACAACAAGGCTAGCCCTGGCTGATGACACAGTGGATAAGGCACTGGCCTGTGAACCCAAAGGCTGCTGGTTCAATTCCCAGCCAGGGCACATAATCAGGTTGCAAGCCAGGTCTCCAGCCAGGCTCATAGCTGGAGGCAGGTGAAAGGCAACCATATATTGATGTCTCTCCTCCTCTCTGCCTCTCTCCCTTCCCCTCTCTCTAAAAATAATAATTAAAAAAACCTACAAGGCTAACCTGGCCTTTATTTAGCAGTAGAAAAATCTCCCCGGAGTTATTCATTAGAGGGTTATAAAGGCAGTTGATCAAAGGCCAGGCCTTTGTTTCAGTTACATGGATAAAAGTTAATAGAAAGTGAAGGTTTATAATTGATGGCAGAATGAGCCCCTAGCTCAAAAGATCAGGATCATATTGGACTATCTCAGGATCATATTTGACTGTCTTCATTCCTTTACTATGTCCAATTAGTCACTATATTATATCCTTCAAATATATTGCAAGTGAGTTTGTATGACATTAAGCAGTTGTCATTTATTAACATCTGAGCATCATTCAGTCAACTAACAACATTTTTAGGGGTCAAGAATTAGTCCACAAAAGAATAGAACATAGGATGGGTAAAAAAGTTACAGCAGCTAAGAACTGTAGAAATTTCCTATATGGTCTAATTTTAGGAATACCAATAAATGTCCCTTTCACAACACATCTCTTAATATTGCCTACATTTTCACCATTTAGAGGACTATTCATTTGAAATAGTAAACTTCCTTTAAAAATACATCTCTTGATGGATTTGAAACATTAAACTGGGAGTAATTTGAATTAAGTTAAATAATGTGGTTTGTTCCTATAATGTGTTACATCTGAAGAAATCTTCTGAATACTGAGGAAATAGATCGCCTGATAGGACAGCAGTAAATTTTGGTCATGAGACACCAATGTAAAGATTTATCAGTGTGTAAGGGAGGGACACTATAAGAAACAGAAATAGGACTATAAACAAGCATGGCTGACAATATTGAAAGTAATCTCTACAACACCAAGGGGAATGCTAAAATAAAGAAATGTATCATTTAAATTAAGGCAAATTGGCTCAAGTAGATACTTGACAAGGAAGGAGACTTGTAGTAAACTGTTGACCCTGTCCTGCTTCTCCACTAGGCAACAATTTACATTTCAAACCACAGCCAAGAAACTGAGAACTACATCTATGCAACATTAATCAATCTATGATAGCCTGATGTTTGAACAACTACTGGCAATGTTCTGTTCTTGGTCTTAAGGTCTTCATGTTGTTTGAATTCCTATACTGAGCCCAAAGACTTAAGGTCTTGGTGAACAATGGTCCAGTTCTTCTCTCCTACAGCATCACTTAAATAAGAAGTTATTTTCCCTTTCTACTCTGGGAGAGACTCACAAAAGAAAGAAGGGAATTTTGTTATCTGAACTTCAGAGACAATTATCACAGATATGACAATTATCATAATTATGATAATTATAACCTGAAGGAGTTCTGCAGTTAAATCAATGACAATGGATTTCCATACAAAGTTAATGCTTCAGGCAATAAAAGAGGC
This sequence comes from Noctilio leporinus, assembly GCA_004026585.1. Taxonomy (NCBI): domain Eukaryota; kingdom Metazoa; phylum Chordata; class Mammalia; order Chiroptera; family Noctilionidae; genus Noctilio; species Noctilio leporinus. The sequence goes on from PVIW01010840.1 coordinate 3,403, forward strand.
TGGTGGAAAACAAGTGGACCCTAATGAACAAAAAACAAACAAGCAAAACAAAACCAGAGACATGGAAATAAGGAACAAACTGACGGCAACCAGAGGGGAGGGTAGAGGGGGATAACAAGAAAAGAAGGGAATGGTTTAGTCAAGGAACAGGCATAAAGGACTGATGGACATGAACAATAGGGTGGGGATTTACTGTGGGAGTGGTGGGGTGGGAGGGTTGTGGGTGGAGTAGGGGAAAGCAATGGGGAAAAATTGGGACAACTGCAATTGAACAATAAAAATTTTTTAATAAATAAGTATTTTTCGCAGTGTGGCTATTTCGAGTTACTTATGACCCAAAGTTGCACCATTCCACTTACTTATCTAGAAATGCTGATCTTATCTTCTCCCATTGAGAGTTAAGAATCTCTTAGTCCTCTCTTGTCTTTTACAAGAAGTTTGCAATTTGTGTGCTCTGTGCAAAACTACTTTCTTACACGTTTTCTGTATTTGCTCATTACCCCTTTTTATCTTATAATTTCATACTTTAGAATAAAAGGGAACAAAAAAAGGTGAACTAAGAAATACAAATTCACAAAATGAAGGAAGTTAGATTTTTAAAAGATGTAAAAAACCTGTAATAACAGATCAAGTAGTTAAATATATAATAAATTTGAGCTAAGGAGCTATCTTGTTAATTATGGTTATTACATATATTCCTATCAGACACCTCTATATAGGGATTCAGCACAATTTTAATTTCTTTCAGAACCATTAAGAAAAAATGTTTCTAATGCTTGAAAATATAAAATGAAAACTATCTTATCAATGTTATCATTCCATGTATTTAATAGATTTGTACTCAGGCAGCATTGCTGATATTAATTTTCCAAATTCTGACTTTAAACTTGATTTACACAGGTTTAACATAAAGTACTTTAAAGTCTTATAAATATTAAAAAATAAAAAAAATAATAAAAAGATGTGGTAAGGAACATGCAGAAACAAACAAAAAATAGACTATTTGATACAGTCATGAATCCTAACCAAATACATGAAAACAGTACTCATATTGTATAAGAGGTCTGTGTGGAAAAAGTCCAACCATTGTTAATATAATGAGAATGGTTTATACAACATGATGTAACCTGGCATCCAAGGAGTGTGGACTGGAATGCACATGCATGAACAATGATGACTTCATTGCACTAGTCAGTGAGGGTGGTAGACACCTTTGAACATGTGTATACTGTGTGGCCATGTCATTCAAAATGACAGAGAAAGTAGACCAATGAATCTGCATCATATCTTGTGTTAAGCTTGAACATTCCACCCTGGAAACTATTCAGATGATTCAGGCCACAGCTATGGGCAACTGGTGATTTACAGCTTCATTACTATAATATACCCCCTCATTCATCACATTTTGTGCAGTTTTTTGTGAAACATCAAATCACTTAGGTGACTCAGTCCCCCTACCACCCATATTTGGTGCCCTGTGACATCTGGAATTTTCCAAAACTAAAATCACCTTTGAGAGGGAAGCACATTCAGATCATTGATGACATTCAGGAAAATACAATGAGGCAGCTGATGCTGATTGGGAAAACTTTGTGAGGTCCTAAGGTGCCTACTTTGGAGGGGAATGAGGAATTATCACCCTATGCACAATGTTTCTTGTATCTTCTTCAATAAATGCCTCTATTTTTTGTATTACATGACTGGATACCTTCTGGACAGACCTCGTATGAGAAAGATGGGGGAGAGGGGGAAGTAGGGAGAAAAAGAGAGAAGAAAAATACATGGGGAGATGGGGATGTGGAGGAAGAGGAGGAGGGCATTAGGAAGAGGAGAAAGAGGGAGCTACTGTTCAATCTAACATTATCTAAGCATGTCTGTTTCACTGAAATAACCAAGCAATGATCAACAGTAACATGCATCTTCCCAGTCTCATGTTGATTTTATCTATGTAGCATACATAATTTTCTTCATTATTTATTTTTTACTCACCCAACATAGATACTTTATAGTATTTTGGACACTAGAGGAAATGCAGCAGGAATCTGATCTCCATATCTATCCTACTTTAATACAAGCCCCTACTATGATATTCCGAGAGACACTAGCAATATTAAAAATTATACTACCATTATTTCACTTCTAAAACATGCTCCCATTAGTCTTGAAATACAATAAAAAGATAGCCCAAACTTATAAAGCTTGGTGTGTGGGCACTATGTGGTGGGAGCATGCAGAAGACATAGGAGACATAGGAACCTATAGGATCTGCTTGGAAATGTAGAAACAAAGCAATCCCATCCCCTACCCCACTCCCAGCACACACTCCAGGTATTTCTTTCATGTCTCATCTAATAACACCAGGAATGTGTTTATCATGTACATGTTTTGGTTTAGGTAATTAGAATAGCAAATATGCTTTGCTTATGGCCATACTATATTAGATGGCTGTCAGTCATTCATATCCAAGTTCACATTCCATTTTCACTTTCCTGCCAGAAAGCAGTGTCCTGAAACAGGATGCTGATAGGCCATTTAAATTACAGGTAGGAGAAAATGAGCCTTTGGTGCCATTAAGTTTACTGGAATAACTAAAAGGAATAGAGAAGTCACCAAAGGTAAGCTGGACTGATCCCAAAGGGGGAAAAAATGCTCGCTTTCCATTATTGTTGAGGATTGGCTCAATTGCAACCAACAACTGGAAGATTTTCTCAACTGTCATAGTCTTAAGTAATAATATGCTGTGATTGTACATGTTCTGGAAACTAAATATTCCACCAGTCAATATTCATCAAAATGTCTTTAGATTCTGATTGATCAAGACTGTCAGGACAAAATACTATTGAGGCTGAATGGAAGCAATAGTCAAATCAGCCTAAAATAAGATATACAAAGGGTAAAAACAAAATCTCTTTTTATAGACATATATGGCCATTCTGATTAGAGCCTTTGGTAATCACCAAAGAGGCCACATTTATAGTTTGGCTTAGAGTGTGGCACTTGGGTAGACGGTATAAGCTTACTGGTACAAGTGGCAGATTTGTACACCATCTTTCCTTAGCTTTTAACAAATAACAAATATTTGTACTCACGAGGAGCCCCTTCAGCCATTTCAATTGCAGTGATTCCCACAGACCACACATCACTCTGCAAGGGAAAAAAATATCCAAAAAGTCACTTAAAAGGAGTAACATAGTATTTAGAGCCTCAAAACAATCACTAGCCCTGGCTGGTGGCACAGTGGATTAGGTGCCAGCCTGCGAACCCAAAGGTTGCTGGTTCGATTCCCAGCCAGGGCACATAACCAGATTGCAAGCTAGGTCTCCAGCCAGGTCCGTAGCTGGAAGCAGGTGAAAGGCAACCATACATTGATGTCTCTCTCCCTCTCTTTCTCGCTCCCTTCTCCTCTCTCTAAAAATAATAAATAAAACTTTTTTTAAATGTTAAAAAACAAAAACAAAAAAACAATCACTAGCTGAGAAGGGGTAGTGTCAATGCCAGAGTTATTTCATGGGTTTTCTATAATGGAGCTTCATTATAGACTGATGTTACAGGAAGACATTATCTGAACTTGTGACCAGCTTATACTGTTTTACATAACAAGTTGATATGAGTTGGGATTAAGTGTAAGAAGAATCATGTTAGATATAGTGCTATTATTACCTTAACTGAAATAACAATATTCATTCTGTAAAAAAAAATCCTATCATATGTATCTACTTACTAAATGTGAACTCTTAGGTAACCAACTTAACTTTCCCTACCTCAATTTCACCCTGTGTAAAACAGGTAACAATGCTATTCACATATAGAACTGGTATATATATTAATAAAGTTACACACACACACACACACACACACACACACACACACACTTTAAGATGTTTTTTGAATATGGTAAATTGAGAGTACAATTATTGTAATTATATGAAATGGCATTTAAGGAGGCTCTAGAAAATTATCTTCACTACTATTAATTATGTTTTATTTTTTAGAATGTGGAAATGGAACAGGGCTAGAAGTACGCTATCTGGCTGAATGACTCCTAAACAAGTTAGTTGAATTTTTAGAATATCATCTTACAGATCTCTTAGATTCAAAGAGTTGGTATGCTCTAAGTTTAAGCTGTCTTTCAGTCATATGGGGTTAAAATTAAAAATAAATGCTTAATATTGTGAAAATCCTTAGAAGACTGCAAAAAGTTGTACATCCATAAGCACTTTTACAGTAAGCCACATAAAGAACAGTATGTTTCCATAGTCTTCATAGCTACTGATAGCACTAGACTACATATTAAGCTTTCAACAGATCTGCATGGAGATTAGGCAGCGGGCATTCAAGGGAAAGAGAAAAGAAACTTGAATTAATCAACTTAAAGTGTCCAGTCCTATATTATACACAATGAAACCACAATGAAATGTTTGGATGACTTATGCCGACAGTGAGTAGGGTTTTTATAGTCTGTAGCAAATGGAGAGTTTTGTTTCCATATCAGCTTTATGAAATGTGTACATAGATGTATATTGTCCAAATTGCAGCTTCAGCGGAAATTTTAATAAATAATACCAATTATTACTTAATTTGTCTATTCACTGATTTTCTGTGGTTTGGAGGTGAACCATGCCAAGGATTTTCTCAATTACTCTGAGCATTCAAATTATTTTTTTTCCTTTTGGAAATAAGTTATTGTGGGAATTAGTAATTGACTTTACATTTATTCATTTTTAAGTTTACAAAGCTCTCTGTCCCTGAAAGTTAAATTACCACATAAAGTCACATAATTTGATGTTTTACCAAGAAATTGCAAGTGATGTGAACCAGATATGCTTCCTCAAATATGGATGACTCCCAATAGTCAATTTGTCTATATTCTTAGAAAATGTTATTTTTTAGCATATAATCAAAGCACATATAACAATAGTGGATATTATTTCCCATCAGAGTTTAATGTGAAAGGAGCAGCTACCTGCCTTTTATTCTTTAATTTTATCATTTAAAAATAAGCATTAAGCCCTGGCTAGTAGCACAGTGGATAAGGTGCCGGCCTGCGAACCCAAAGGTCGCAGGTTCGATTCCCCAGCCAGGGCACATAACCAGGTTGCAAACCAGGTCTCCAGTCAGGTCTGTGGCTGGAGGCAGGTGAAACGCAACCATACATTGATGTCTCTCTCCCTCTCTGCCTCTCTCCCTTCCCCTCTTTCTAAAAATAATGGGATAAAGTCTTTAAAAAAAATAAGCATTAGTCGAAAGTCCTTTCCAAGTTTTGATAACTACTATCTGAATCCTCACACTTACTCTGTAATCATAAGAGCGTCTTGGGTCCTCATCACAGTCAATCACCTCAGGTGCCATCCAGTATGGTGTCCCAATGAAGCTATTTCTCCTCCCATTGGCTCTGCTTACCTGGGCACTCACTCCAAAATCCACTGCAAAATTCAGCATATGTCAAAATAATTAATCAGTAACGAAAAGCTCAATAAGTTACTGCCTTAACTTAGAAGGACAATGCAAAAGCCACAATGGATAACAGATTTTTATTCCAGCCCATCAAAGTTTACCATGAAGTCTACTCCAGGAATGGAATACTGGGAAATAGGCTTTCACTGTTATTTATGTTGGAAAGAGACTCAGCAGTGCTAATATAAAGCTACAGTAGGTTTGGCTGAATGTTCACTAGGAATATTAAAAATAAAGTTCCATCAGTGCACCCTAAACCTCTAAAGTGATAACATATGTAGTGTTTGGACCTGTCACTAAGTTGGAAAAAGACTAGCACTATAACCAACATCTAAGAAATTTAAAACCTAGTAGTAGTTTATTAGAAAGTCTCATTTACGACATTAGAATTTTCTATCACATGGATAAAGGAAAATGAGTTTTCTGCTAGAATTAAATTTAAGTTCTATAGATTTTCTGAATCAAATGTAAATATTTACTATAAAATCTGTATCTTAGCTTAGAATATAAAACCAGTCTTCTATTCTTCTTTGGGATACATTATGAGAACATATTTAGTATGGTATTCTCAGAAACAGACAAAAATGGCTAAAATAGACTGGGGTTATTTAGTCCAGAAAAAATAAGATATGAAGAAAAAGAGGAAGTATATTTTCTAATTTAGAATGGTTTCCAGGAGTCAAGAGGATGTAGAAAACATCAACTGAGAAGAAACTTGAAGAATTTGGAAAAATAAAAGAAAAAGTTTAAAGTTAACCATTAATGTAGGCTTTAAGAAAGGGCATAACAAGAACAATAAAAAGTGCATAATAGGTGACATTCATTATTAGGTGTTGAGCAATCTCATTATCTAGATTATTTTTGGAGAATAGATTGAAGAAGAGCTCAACACTCTAACTACTCCTGAGGGCCAACTTTAGAAGCCAAAAGTACCTATGAATGCCATAAGCTGATATATGACATTCAAGGAAGAAAATGAAAGGAGAAAAGACTAGAAGAAAGAAAGAGTGATCAATAAAAGTAAAGGGGACAGGGAAGAAAACCTGAAATTAAAAGTAGAGATCAGACCTCAACAGTGGCATAATTTAACCTTTTCTTTAATGATTTAAGGACCAGAATATGAGGATTATTGATCTGTTACAATCGCAATACAATTATTTTCCAGCCTCTTTCTTTTCTGTGGCTCCATTTGGCTATCATTGGGTTTCCCCCTGGAATTGGAATCTTCTTAGAAAATGTTGCTTAAAATGTGCTGGAATCTAATAAATCTAAAATCATATGTACAAAGGTTATGGTTATGTATAAAATAAGTATGAATAAATTCTGATACAATGCTAAAAAGTCTCTCCCTTAGGGTAAAGTACATGGACTTTATGACATTTTTTCAGGGGCTTTTCACTTACTTTCGATCCTCCATGTTGTAAATGATAGGGTTGGCATGCAACTTAATCTAAATATATGGGAGTTCTGCCACAGGTAAACATAGTATGTAGCCTTGTAACAGAGTATCTACCTTGCATGTTTGAATGTGAGATTCAAATTCCCCTCATAATTTTAATTAACACAGTATATTAAAACTTTGTTTTGAGATTTATAGCTTTTAGACACAAGAGACATAATAACATTTTCTTGAAATTATTTTAACTTTTATGAAGAACAATTCATTCATGCTTCTTCTACAAGTATTCAGTGAAAACCATTCTCAGTAAATGAACAAAATTTCTAATCTGGTTGGATTTGTTTAGCAAGAAAATGGGACCAGACTATCTTAAGATGATACTAGAGACATGATAGGCAAGAATTCATATGATTAAAAATAATTCAGGATTTTATACCATTGATTTATATTCTATATCAATGAGGTTGTCTATCATTGTGTAGTACTAAGATGATTCATGTGGTATTGTTTAAAATCCAACAAATAATGTTTATTTCAAATTTAAAGGATATAATGTATTGTTCCCCATGTACCTGTGAGACAATTGTGTGGTTATTTTCAAATAAATTATGCCATTCTGAGTCCTAGAATAGAAAGCCAGGGACCTACTGGTCTTTTGATTTCTAATTCTGAATTTGATTTGGATATTACTGGAGCATCATTTCCAATTGATATCAGTTCCTCAATTATTCATAGAAACTCAAAAAATCAATTTGTGCTGAAGTAATTTAAAAGTTCTTGGATATTCTTTGGAAAGTATCATTCTGTGCTTAGAAGAAATGTCCACATTTTTGTTTGATCCATGTTCATGGCACAGAAACTTACACTGGTACATAATTCAGTTGTTGAAATAAAAAATAGTACCTAGGTCTAACTAAGGATAAAGCAATGATCAAAATGTAAATCTCCAATTATAATTTAAAAGTTTGCTTTATCTATATAATTTCACAGAAGCAGTTGGGTATGTTTTTGTCTTACCCCACCTCCATTCCCAAACAAATTTTTAAAATTTTGACTGGTTTTACACACAAGGAAGACACAGACTAAACAAGTAAAGGATATTGTTAGGAACATGGTAGGAAGCACAATTATCTTAAATGATTTTTCTCCATTAAGATATTTTGGGCTTCACTTAAAATATTTTAAGAATAAACTTACCTAGTTTTACTTCAGCATTATGAGTCAACAGCACATTCTGACCTTTGATATCCCGGTGAATTACACGGTGTGCATGAAGATGAGCTAAGCCCTGCATGTAATATATTTGTTTTAAAAAGCCATATTAGTATATATAATTCTCTCTTTTTTTGATACTGCTCTTAATATTTTTGAAAAACCTTGTGGTAATAAAAATGGCCCAGATTTGAATTTTTCAAATTTTTCTTTAGGATGGAATTACTATGACGGTTCCCAGAAATGCTAACTTTGGCTATCAGGAAAGGAAAATTAGTCAGGATACCCAGGAAAGAAAGAAAATACCTAAAATAATATTTGTGTATGCCTTGGGTCATTTAACTTCTTTGCTAGCCTCCATATGCCCAACTAACCATAAAAGTGAAGACCTGGACATCTTAAAATCATAGTTCAGCCATGGTTTTGCTCTATTCCTCACCCAACCATTTGTTTAGTCCAAAATACTTTCTAGTCAATCTTGTAGGCTGAGAATTTGGAGGAATGTAGAAATTCACTTTAAAGCATTTGTTCCACTAAAACTAACTTGTGACCTGGCTAATGTGTGACCTGGCTTCAGTGAGATGGTTACAGATACTAAGCAGAAATTAATAACAGAAGTAACAGTAAAAACAGCTGCTACTTATTGAGTTCTTTTTCTTTGCCAAGCACTGTACGAAGAGCTTTACATTCAATAAACTATGTAATCTTCACAGCAACCCTTCGAGGAAGGTGCTAATATCCTATATTATAAGTGAGAAAGGTGAGATTTGAAGAAATGTAAGTAATTGACTCAAGGATATGCAGCTAATACACAATGGCCCAGAATTTAGATTCAGTCTAGAGTTTGCATCCTTAACTAGTTATCCTATTATCATAAGTAATGGAGGGAAGGACATTTTAACTGTGTTTCAGTTGTGCTGTTTAGCTATGTTAATATTTTTCTTGAGTGTTTCTAAGTACTTAAGTCTCAAGGAAAAATTTGAGTTTGGTAGATCAAGAAGATTGTTGTTGTTATCCAATTCAATGTCCAAAATAGATTTAAAAGTAAGGAACTGTTAAAAGAGGATATCTGTCTGCAAAAAAAATTGCAGATGGTTTGGGGCCATTATATAAAATACTGCCTTCTACCTCACTTTCATCTCTAATAACAGTGCTATACATTAAAAAAAGTAACTAAAATCCTAATAACATAATAAATACTCAAATTGTGGCCCTGGTTAGTGTCTCAGTGGACTGGCACCAGCCTGCGAATCCAAAGGTTGCTGGTTAGATTCCCAGCCAGAGCATATAACCAGGTTGCAAGCCAGGTCTCCAGCCAGGTCTGTAGCTGGAGACAGGTGAAAGGCTGTCATTGATGTTTAATGAATAAAAAAAGTCTTTAGCCCTGGCTGGTAGCACTGTGGTTAAGGTGCCGGCCTGCGAACCCAAAGGTCGCAGGTTCGATTCTCAGCCAGGGCACATAACCAGGTTGCAAACCAGGTCTCCAGTCAGGTCTGTGGCTAGAGGCAGGTGAAACGCAACCATACATTGATGTCTCTCTCCCTCTCTGCCTCTCTCCTTTCCCCTCTTTCTAAAAAATAATGAAATAAAATCTTAAAAAAAAGTCTTTAAAAATGAATAAATAAATAGTCAAATTGTTATAGCCAAGATGCATTGAACCCAACAGTTTGAATTTGATAGAGCCGCTAAAGGTCATTATTTGGTAGAACTGGTTACAAATTTTATGGTCTACTTTAACATTTAAAGGTATCATGTAAAAATCTGTTTTCACTAAAGATTTTTGGTCTTTTTTTTCCATATCTTGATCCAGAGGTTATGCTTAGAATTCTTAACCATTCTATACAATTATAAGGTGCATTGTATATATTACTCTGAGATTTTTTCAAATCCAGAAGACAATGACTATATGAAGACTAACCTGAAGTATTTCTCGGCAGATATACGCAATCCAATCTTCTTTCAAACTCTGATTTCTAGTCATTCTTACTACATCAGTGACAGAGCCTGCTGCACATAACTCCATCACCATCTGCGGGGAAGCCAGAAAAGTATCAAGAATTAGAAAATAGTTCTCTGAAATTATCTAGAAGGCTTTAGTCCTTATGGTTTTTAGTTATATGTAATGTTTCAAGATTAAGATATTGCAAAGACTCGCTCAATTGTATGATGGAAAACTCCAAATCTAGTGGAATTAGAATGAATTGGAAATGTACCACATCTTTTTTAATCCACTCATCAACTGATGGGCACTTGGGCTGCTTCTAACCTTTGGCTATTATAAGTAACACTGTAATGAACATAGGTGTGTATGTAGTCTTTCAAATTAGTGTTTTGTGTTTCTTAAGATACATTCTCAGAAGTAGAATCACTGGGAATAAGGCAGTTCCATTTTTAATTTTTTAAACTCTACACTGCTTTTTACCATGGCTGTAACATTCTAATCTGCTTTCCCACAAAGAATGCATAAGGACCCCCTTTTCTCCACATCTTCACTAGCACTTGTTTGTTGATTTATTAATGATAGCCATTCTGACAGACACGAGGTGATATCTTATTGTAGTTTAATTTGCACTTCTCTGATGATTAGTTATGTTGGGCAACTTTTCATATGCCTTGGCCATCTGTTAGGTCCCTCTGGGGGAGTGTCTATGCATGTCTTTTGCCCAGTTTTAAATTTTCATATTTTAGTTATTTCTCTTGCCCCTTTTGACTCAGCCCTCCCCAATTTCTGAACTCAATCCTCACCCTGTTATCCATTTCCATGGGTCCTGAATTTATGTTTCTTGACTAATCCCTTCAATTTTTTTCAAACATTCCTTCCTTTCCTCTTCCTCTCTTCTGCTGTCAGTATATTCTATGATTCTAAGCCTCTGATTATATTTTGCTAATTAGTTTATTTTGTTCATTAGCTTCCTCTAATAAGTGAGATCATATTGTATTTGTCTTTCATCAACAGACTTATTTCACTTAGCATTATAGTCTCCAGCTCCATCCATGCTGTTGCAAAAGGTAAGAATTCCTTCTTCTTTCTTTGTGCTATATAGTATTGCATTGTGTAAATGTACAGTTTTCTAAATCCAATCATCTACTGATGGGAAATTACACTGTTTCTAACTCTTGGCTATTGTCAATAGCATTGCTGTGAACATAGCAGTGCATAGGTTCATTTCAATTGGTGTTTTGGTGTTTGTAGGGTATATTCCCAGCAGTGACATTGCTGGGTCAAAAGGCAATTCTTTTTTTTTTTTCCTTTGAGGAAATTCCATACTATTTTCCACAGTGGCTGAAACAGTCTGCAACCCCACCAACAATGCATTGAAATTTCCTTTTCTCTACATCCTCACCAGCACTTGTTTGTTTTAATCATTTATTTATTTGTTTTTATTGTTGTTTTATTACATCCATCCCCTTTCTCCTTCCCTCTGCCCCCTTCCCCATCCACCTGCTTCCCCCAAAGTCAATCCCACTTATTTGTTGAATTATTAATGACAGCCATTTTGTAAGTGTGAAATTGTTTCTCATTGTGGTTTTAATTTGCATCTCGATGGTTAGTAATATTGAACATTTTTTGATATGCCTATAGTGCATCTATATGTCCTCCATAGAGAAGTGTCTATTCAGGTCCTTTGCCCATTTTTATTTGGATTGTTTGTCTTCTTGGTGTTTAGTTGTATGAGTTCTTTATATATTTTGGAGATTAAACATGAGTCTTATGTGTCATTGGCAAATATGATCTCTCATAAGTCAGTTCCCTTTTCATTTTGATTATGGTTTCTTTAGCTGTTCAAAATCTTTTTAATTTGATGTTGTCCCAGTTGTTTATTTTTTCATTTCCTTTGCCCTAGGGGATATATTGGCAAAAATATTACTACATAAGATATTGCCATGTTTCCCACTAGTATTTTTATGGTACCACAACTTATATGTAAGTCATTTATCCATTTTGAGTTATACTAGTGCATGGTGCAAATTAGTGGTCTAGTTGCATTTTTTTTCATGTACTAGTCCAGTTCTCCCAAGAACATTTATCACAGAGACTATTTTTACTTTATTGTATATTAAAGCACCCCATGTCAAATATTAACTGTCCATAGAGACATGGGTTTATTTCTGGGATTTCTATTTTGTTCTATTGGTCTGTGTCTGTTTTTATGCCAGTACAAGACTGTTTTGATTACAGTGGCCTTATAATATAGTTTGATATCAGGTATTGTGATCCTTCTAACTTTGTTCTCCTTTCTCAAGATTGATGAGGATATTTGGGGTTTATTTTTGTTCCATATAAACTTTTGTACTATTGGTTCTAAATCTGTGAAATATGCCATTGGTATTTTAATAGGGATTGCATTGAATCTATAGATTGCTTTGAGTATTATGAACATTTCAATGATGATAATTCTACTAATCCATGAATATAATATATGCATGCTTCCATTTACCTTTATCTTCCTTGGCTTCTTTCTTCAATATATTATAGTTTTCTGAGTACAGGTCTTTTATCCCTTGGTTAAATTTATTCCTAGATAAATTTTTTTCTGTTACTATGGTAAATGGGATTTTTTCTTAGTTTACCTTTATGATAGTTCATTGTTGATATAAAAAGTATCATCAATTACTGAATAGTGACTTTGTATCCTGCTACTTTGATGAATTCACTTATTAGGTTGAGTAGTTTTCTTGATAAAGCCTATAGGGTGTTTAATGTACATTATCATGTCATCTGAAAATAATAATAGTTTTACTTCCTCCATTCCAACTTGGATACATTTTATCTCTTCCTGTCTGATAGCTGTGGATAGAAATTCTAGTACTATGTTGAATAAGTGGTGAAAGTGGATACCTTGTCTTGTTCCTGACATTAAGGGAAACACTTTTAGTTTTTGTTCATAGAGTATAATGTTGGTAGTAGGTATTTCACCTATGGCCTTTATTATGTTGTGGTATGCTCCCTCTACTCCTATTTCGCTCAGTGTTTTTATCATAAATGAGTGATAGACATTATCAAATGTTTTCTCAACATCTATTTATAAGATAATTTTTGTTCTTTGTTTATATGATGTATTATGCTTATTGATTTGTGAATAATGTACCATCTTTCCATGCCTGAAATAAATCCCACTTGATCAAAATGTATGATCTTTTTAACATATTGCTGGGTTTGGCTTGACAATATTTTGTTGAGGATTTTAGCATCTATAGTATGTTCACCAGCAGTATTGGCCTACAGTTTTCTTTTTTGTTGTATCTTTACCTGGTTTTAGGTTTATGATAATGCAGGCCTCATAAAAAGAGTTTGTGAGTTTTCACCCTTCTTGAATTTTTTGGAATAGTTTGAGATGAAAAGAAGTAAATCATCTGTGAATACTTGGTAAAATTTACCTGAAAATCTATCTGGTCTAGGGCTTTTGTGTGTTGAGTGTTTTTTAATTACTGCTTCAATTTTGCTGGTTATTATCAGTTTATTCAAGTTTTCTGCTTCTTCATGATCCAGTTTTGGAAGATAGTATGTTTTTAGAAAATTATCCATTTTGTCCAGGTTGCCAAATTTCTTGGCATATAGTTGTTCATAGTAATTTCTTACTATTTTTGTATTTCTGTGTTATCAGTTGTCATTTTTCCTCTGTCATTTCTGATTTTATTTGTGTTTTCTCTTTTTTTTTCCTTAATAAGTCCAATATAAGGTCTGTCAATTTTTTTTATCTCATCAAAGAACCAGCTCCTGGATAGATTGATCTTTAAAATTGTTTTTGTAATCTCAATGTCATTTAATTCTGCACTAATCTTGATTAGTCCCTTCTTTTTACTCATCCTGAACTTTGTTAGTTGTTGTTCTGCTAGTTCTTGTAGATGTAAGGTTAGGTTATTTTTTGAGATTTTTCTATATATTTTAAGTATATTTTATTGATTATGCTATTACAGTTTCCCAATGCCTTTTCCCTTCACTCCCCTCTGCCCAGAACCCTCATTCCCTCCAGCAATCCCAACCTCCTTAGTTCATGTCCATGGGTTGTGCATATAAGTTCTTTGGCTTTGCCATTCCCTATAGTATTCTTAACTCCATTATGTACCTACCAATTATGCTTCTCAATCCCTGCACCATTTCCCCATTTCTTTCCCTCTCCTCACCAGCTGATAACCCTCCAGATGATCCCCATACCTATGATTCTCTTCATATTCTGGTTGTTTGCTGGTTTGTTTTTCTTTTTATTTTAGGTTTGGTTGTTGATAGTTGAGTTTGTTGTCATTTTAATGTTCATAATTTTGATCTTCTTTTCCTTAAATAAGTTCTTTGAATATTTTATATAATATTGGCTTAGTGATAATAACCTCCTTTTGCTTTACCTTGTCTGGGAAGCACTTTATCTGCCCTTCCATTCTAAATGATAGCTTTGCTGGGTAGAGTAATCTTGGTTGTAGGTCCTTGCTTTTCATCACTTTGAATATTTCTTGCCAGTACCCTCTTGCCTGCAAAGTTTGTTTTGAGAAATCAGCTGACAGTCTTATAGGAACCCTTTTATAGGTAACTCCCTTCTGTTGCTGCTTTTAAGATTCTCTTTTTATCTTTACCCTTTGGCATTTTAATTACGATGCATCTTGTGTGGTCCTCCTTAGATACAGTTTGTTTGGGACTCTGTGCTTCCTGGATTTATATGCCTATTTCCTTCACCAAGTTTAGGAAGCTTTCTTTCATTATTTATTCACATAAGTTTCCAATTTCTTGCTTATCCTCTTCTCCTTCTAGCACCCCTATGATTTAGGTGTTGGCACATTTAACGTTGTCCCAAAAGTTCCTAAGCCTCTCGTTTTTTTTCAATTCTTGTTCCTTCATTCTGTACTGGTTGACTGGTTACTTATTCTTTATGTTCCAAATCATTGATTTGAACCCCTGTTCTTTTCCCTTCACTATTGGTTTCATGCGGATTTTCCTTTGTTTCACTTAGCTTAGACTTCACTTTTTCCCTTCTGTATTTGCCATACTCAAGCATATCTGTCAAGTCTGTGAGCATCTTTATCACCAGCATTTTGAACTCTGAATCTGTTAGGTTGGCTATTTCCTTGTCACTTAGTTCTCCCATTGGAACCTTGATTTGTTCCCTCTTTTGGGCTATACTTGTCTATCTCCTCAACTGGACAGGCTCTCATGTTTGCCTCTGTGTCTTTAGATAGAGCTGTTGTACCTGTTATGTTGTAAGGGGGGAGCCTTAGGTATTCATCAGTACAGGGTAACCCAATTCACCATCTGTGGCACTGTATGTGGGAGAGGAGTCTGAGAGGAAATAATGCCTCTTGCTCAGCACTTGCCCCCTTTTTCCAGACACTTCACCCACTTCCTGTATGGAACTAGTGGCCTCTGTAGCTGTTGTCCTGGTTGTAGTTCCCATGGTGGGTGGGTTTGCGAACATTTTAGGACCATAGGGGCCCTCTAAACAAATGGACTTTACTGAGAAACCAGCAGTTTCTTCTGCCGCCCCAACCCCCACTGGTTTTCACAGTCAGCAGCAATGAAGCCACTGCTGCCAATGCTCTCTCCGCAGGCTTTCCCCCTCTTACCTGTATGGCTGTTTCTTCATTTCATTTCATTTCTTCATTTCTTCATTATGGCTGTTTCTACTTATACCTTCATCTTGGCTGGACATCTCTATCATTTTTAGGTAGGCCTGTATTTCTATGAACTTCCCTCTCAGTAGTACCTTCATTGTGCCCTGCAAGCTTTGAGTTGTTGTGTATTCATTTTCATTTGTTTCTATGTACTTTTAAATTTCTTCCTTTATCTCATTGTTAACACATTCATTATTTAATAACATGTTGCTCAGCTCCATGTATTTGAATGTTTTTAAGTTTTATCTTGAGATTGGTTTCTAGTTTCAAGCCATTGTGGTCTGAGAAGATACTTGATATAGTTTCAACTTTCTTGAATTTGTTAGGCTTTTTCTTAATGTCTTATCATGTGTTCTATCTTTGAAAATGATCCATGTGCATTTGAAAGACATGTATATTTGCTTCTTGGGGTGAAATGTTCTGTAAATATCAATTAGGTTAATCTGATATAGAGTATCATTTAATGCTACAGTAGCCTTGTTGATTTTTTGTTTGGAGATCTATCCATTGTTGATAGTGGTGTGTTAAAATCTACAATTACTGTATTGCTGTCAATCTTTTTCTTAAAGTCCTCCAGGATCTTCTTTATATAGTTAGATTTCATAGATTGGGTCCATATATATGTATATATTACAAGAGTTATAGCCAAATGTTGGACTACTCCCTTAAATATTATGTAGTGATCTTCTTTGTCTCTTGTAATAGCCTTTGTATTTAACTCTGTTTTGTCTAATATAAAAGTTTCTACCCCAGCATTTTTTCATGTCCATTTTCATGTAATATTTTTTCCATCCCTTCACTTTTAGCCTGTGTATATCTTTTGTTCTGAGATGGGTCTCTTGTAGATAGCATATATGCTGGTTGTGTTTTCTTATGCATTCAGCTACCTTATGTATTGTTACTGGGATATTTAATCCATTTACCTTTAAATTATTATTGATAGTTGTTTGTTCTTTGTCATTTTCCCTTCTCTCTTCTCCTTCCCTCCCCTTTGTCCCTTCTTTTTCCTTCTTCTTTTCTTCTTCTCCTTTCTTCTTTTTATTCAATCAGTCACTTTTGTATCTCTTCCGATACTGGTGTGGTGCAGCAGCAATCTTTTAAACCTTTCTGGAGGGTCTGGAAAACTCTGTATTTCTCTTTTCATTTCAAATGAGAGCTTTACTGTTTAGGATAGTGTTGGTTGCATGTCCTTGCTTATCATTGCTTGGATTATTTCATCCTAGTCCCTTCTGCCTTGTAGTGCTTCTGTTGGGAAATCAGCTGATAGCCTTATTGCACCTCTCTTGTATGTTACTACCTGTTTCTTCTTTGCTGCTTTTAAGATACTTTTTTTTATTGTAATTTTAATTGTGTCCTTTCTTGGGGTGGGCATCTTTGGTTTCATCTTGATTGAGACCCTCTGTGCTTCCTGAATTTGCATGACTTTTTCTCTAATCGTTAGGGAAGGTTCATGTCAGTATTTTTTCAAGCAAGTTTTCTATCCCTTGTTCATTTTCTTCTCCTTCTTGTATTTCTATGATGTGAATATTGTTACATTTCATATTGTCACAAAGCCCCTTTAAACTATCTTTGTTCTTTTTGAATCTTTTATTCATTTTGTTGCTCTGACTGGGTGTTTTTGTCTACCATGTCTTCCAACTCACTGATTTGATCCTCTGATTCACCTAATCTGCTTTTAATTACTTCTAGAGTATTCATTTCAGATATTGTACTCTTCAGTTCCACCTGGTTTGTATTCAGTTTCTATATCCCTTTTCATGCTTATGCAGTTCTAAATTTCTTGTCATTATTTCTAAGTTCCTTAAGCATCCTTATAATGATTACTTTGAATTCTATGTCTGATAAAATGCTTGCCTCAATTTTATTTAGTCTCATTTTCCTTGGGATTGCTCTTTTCAATTGGGGGTTATTTCTTTGTTTCCCCATTTTAGATGATTCTTTTAATTTATTTCTCTGTATTATATTGATTGGCTTTGACTCCCTGTCCTCATGGGGTGGCCTTTTGTGGTAGGAGTCTTGTGGGATGCAGTAGTGCCATCTCCTTGATCTCCTATACTGTTGTACAGGTATTGACAGAACAAAGCAAAACAACATAGAAAATAAAACCCACACCAGCAAAAATACCTCCTACAACAACATATCAATGACAAATGAGCAGAGTTTAGTAATAGCAGAAAATAAATTAAAATATTATAAGAAAGATAAAAATGTATATGAGATGACTAATGGAAAGAAAATTATTTCAAGATGATAGAGGGAGGAATAATAGGATTAGGAAATAGAAGGTGAAGAAAGGGTAAATAAAATCTAAAACAAATAAGAAAGGGAGTGATAAAGGGAAAGAGTAAAATATGAAGTTTGAAATAATAAAAAGAGAAAAATATAAAGAAATAGTAGCAAAATTAAGGAAAAACAGCAACCACAGCAATATCAATGACAAATGAGCAAAGATAAACAAAGATGGAAAGAGAATAACTATATTATAAGACAGAAAAAATATGAGATGACCAAAGGAAAGAAATGTGATTTTGAGAATATAAAGGGAGGGGAAACAACAAATGTAAGAAGATTAAAGGGGTGCAATAAAATTTAAACTGAAAGAAAGGGAAGGAAGAGAACAAAAATGGAGTAAGATAAGGAAAGGGTAAAATATGAGATTTTATATAAAAATATTGAGGCCCTGGCTGGTAGCACAGTGGATAAGGTGCCGGCCTGCGAACCCAAAGGTCGCTGGTTCGATTCCCCAGCCAGGGCACATAACCAGGTTGCAAGCCAGGTCTCCAGCCAGATCTGTGGCTGGGGGCAGGTGAAAGGCAAGCGTACATTGATGTTTCTCTGTTTCTCTCCCTCTCTGCCTCTCTCCCTTCCTCTTTTTCTGGAAATAATAAACAAAATCTTTTTTCTTTAAAAAAGGGGGGGTCATTCCTTTTAAATAAATAAAACGAATCAGGGATAATTATATTGTTTTCACGGGTTCTTTCTTTTTTTCTGGTGTGCCTTTGTCGCAGTTTATTTTTTTATTTAGTATAAAAATTTTTAAAAAATATTGAATAGGAACAAAATTTAAGAATAATTAACTATAACAGCAGTGTCAATGATGAAGTTTAATAAAGGTAGAAAGAAAATACAAGTATTATAAGAAAGAGGAAAAGAATATGAGATAACTAAAGGAAAGAAAAACGGTTTTGTGAAGATTGAGGGAGAAGAAATAATAAAAGTAAGGAAAGAAAGGCAAATAAATAGAAAAAATAAATTTTAAAATGAAAAAACATAAGGGGAAGGTAGAAGAGAAAATGGAGTAAGAAAAGGGAAGAGTAAAATATGAGATTTGAAATTAAAAATAGTGGGTTAATAGGAATAAAATTGAAGAAAAGGAAAGAATGTTAAAAAGTTATGTGAAAGAAAATGTCATGCAAATAATTCAAAATAATGAGGTGGAATTTGTCTCAGCAGAGTCCAATGCTTAGTTGCAGGCCTCTCTCTCTCTCTCTCTCTCTCTCTCTCTCTCTCTCTCTCTCTCCCTCTCCCTCTCCCTCTCCCTCTCCCTCTCCCTCTCCCTCTCTCTCTCTCTCTCTGATTATTTCCAATAATGTGTAGTTTCTGATGAGTTAGCTGCCTGTTTCATGTGAGGGGCCAATCTGTGTAAGAGGGTCAGCTCTTTCTTGCCTATCACCAAAGGCAGCTCTGTATAAGATAAGAGGCTGGGTGGGGCCCTGAATTCCACTTGCTGCACCAGTTTCTGCATTCTCTGCCCATCTGGTTTCAGTGAAATAGGGCCAGAGGAAGCAGCATGCTCAGAAAAGTTCAGATAGGCCCCTTTGCATCTCCCTTTCTTTCCCCCGTGGGTATGCACCCAGCAGGAGGACCCTGAGCCTCAACAGAGTGTTCAGCAGGGTAGGGATGGGCACATCTTTCCCTTCCCAGATATTTTTACTCTGCAGAGGGACAGGGTCTGTCTGGCTCCAAACACTCTCTGATACTCAACTCTTGCCTGTCTATCTCCCAGCAGTGCCTTTGTAAGAGACAGTCTATAATTCTGTGTTCTTTTCAGCTCCTGGTCTGCTAGCTGAGCTGGATGGGGCCCTGCAAACCCTTTGTTGAAAACTTTCTGAACTCCCTGCCCAGCTGGAATTGGAGCAAGTTGGGTTTTCAATCTTGTTTCTTTGCTGGAAGAGAAGCTATCTGCAAGGTCTTTGCCCAGCCATGTTTCAGCTCTCTTTTTGAAAGTTTTTACATGATACCCATAACTACAGTACCGAGTCACTGTCTGATTCTTTGTGCATTATTCTTCCCCTAAAAGTAAAATGTCTCTCAGGGTCACAGCTGGCTGCAGCCTCCAGGTGCCTCTGATAGACCCAAGTATGGCAACCTGGCTGTTTTAGAACAGGAGTTCCCACCATTTTTGGTACCAGGGACCAGTTTCATGGAAGGCAATTTTTCCATGGATAGGTGTGATGGGATGGACTAAGGTAGAAATGTGGAAAATAGGAAGTGGGATGAGGCTTCACTTGCTTGCCTACTGCTCACCTCCTGCTGTGCCACCTGTTCCTTAACAGGCCACAGACAGGTACCAGTCTGTGGCCCAGGGTTGGGGACCCCTGTTTTAGGAGATTGAGTCCCTATTTAGAACTCTGCAGGTTGGTGCTACCACTATGGATGTACTTCTTGCTCTGTGTGTGTGTGTGTGTGTGTGTGTGTGTGTGTGTGTGTAGCTTGTGTCTTTCAGACTTTATATATCCTCCCAAGTCTCTCCCAGTAAGTATTGTGCAGGACTAGTACCCCATGCTCCAAAACAGAGAGAGCTACAAAGCTGCAATTTCTGTCTGGTTTCTCCACTGCTGTAGCAACCACACACAGGATATTTCCCCTTCAACTTCTAACATCTTGGCAGATGGTATTCAGCATCTTCTGTCCTCTTTGCCTTCAAAAGTTCATATCTCTAGGCCTTGTGAAGAATTCCCCTCTTTACTTTGTTGTGTTCTTCCTTGTGTTTATCTTTGCTTGCTGCTTTCACAAAGCCAACTAATATAATCTAGCAATGCAACTCAACTGAGCAGCAGTACCAATGAATCCTTTTGTCTATTTTTAAATTGGATTTTTTGTTATGTTGTATAAGTTATTTATCAGTAGATGAATAAATAAAATGCTGTGGTATATTTATTCAATAGAATACTACTCAGTCATAAAAATGAAGAAAATCTTACCTTTTGAGATAGCATGGATGGGCCTAGGAAATATTATGCTAAGTGAAATAAGCCAGTCAGAGAAAGAGAAATACCATATAATTTCACTTTTCTGTGGAATCTAATGAATAAAACAAACTAAGAAACAAAATAGAAACATACACATAAATACAGATAACAGACCGACAGCTGTCAGAGAGGGGTTTGGGGGTTGGGTGAGAAAGGGTAAAAAGATTCAACAAATTAAAAAACAAAATTCATAGACACAGACAACAGTATGGTGATTACCAGAGAGAAAGGGGGTAGGGGAGGTAGAAGACGGTATAGGGAGGATAAATGGTGATGGAAGGAGATTTGACTTAGAGTGAGAAACACACAACACAATATACAGATAATATATTACAGAGTTGTACACCTGAGACCTATATAATCTTATCACCTAATCTCATCCCAATAAATTCAATAAAAATGATTTTAAAAGAGTTGGAAAAAATCTAATTATTTAAGTAAGAAGGAAAGACAGGTATCACACTAGGGATATTTAACCAGGAGGTAAGATTTGAGCTAAGCCTTAAAGGAGAAGTAGTGTTTGGATATGCTGAGAAAAAAAGAACAGGATAAGTACATACTTTTAGCAAAAACTATGTGGAGGGGACAAACCTGAGTGGTGGTTAGAGTGGAACAGAGACTGGGTTATGTTATATCTCAACTTATGAATGTGTATGTCCTCAAGTGTAACCTAGTCTTATGGAATAAGATCAAGTTAAATAATACATACCCAAAGTTGGTGCCTCTGTCCAGGGGGACTCAGCTTGAAAAATGCACCATAGAAGGACACAATGTTTTTGTGGAAAGAGTATTTCTTCAAAAGGTTGAGCTCAGTCCTGAGATCCTCTTCCTCATCCTATAGAATAAGAATAGAGAGAAAAGTTCCTACGCTATGCCATTCAATGACTATGGGACTCTAAATGACAGCCATTAATGGAGAACCCTATGGCAACCCATTATATCATACAGAAAAGTATAATAAAATCTTAACTAGAATTGCTAGAGAATGGAGATCACTGATGAACTGGTAATTTGGGAAAAATCAAGGTGAATTAAAGATCTTTTCATTTAATGGTTCTCAAAATATGATCCTTAGACCAGCAGCAATGGACACTGCATAAACTTTTCACTTAATTGAATAATCACAGATGTTTGAGATATAATTTATGTATCAAACAACTTGCCCATTTAAAGTATAAAATTCAAAGATTTGCAGGATTTAAAAAGAATTATGTAACCAACCATAATCAATTTTAGAACAATTTTATTATCCACAAAAGGAAACCCCATACCCTTTAGCCTAGCACCCCTAAATTCTGCCATATACACATGCCAGCTTTAAGCAACCATTATGTAATTTCTATATCTGTAAATTTATCTATCTTGAATATTTTACATGAATGATAATCACAAAATATATGGACCTTTGTGACTAGTTTTTTTCCCCAAGATCCCTCCATGTTATAGCACATTTCAGTATTCCATTCCTTTTCATTTACCATTCATTAAATGCTGGTCATCTGGAAAATTTCCACACTTTGGCTATTATAAACAAGCTAGCATGAACATTCATATCAAGTTTTTGTGTGGATGTATATTTTAATTTATCCTTGGTATACTCCTAGGAGTGAAATTATTAGGTCAAATGCTAACTCTTATGTTTAACAAGTTGGTGAAACATCAAACTGTTTGCTGAAGTGATTGTGCCACTTTACATCTTCAACAATAGTGATGATTCCAATTTATCTCCTCAAAAACATTTATTATTTTCCATTTTATTATTACAACCATCTTAGTGGGTATTAAATGGTATGTCACATGGTTCAGATTTGCAAATCCCTGATGACCAAGGATGCTAAGAATTTTTTTCATGTGCTTTTTGGCCATTTGTATGTTACCTTCAGAGGACCATCTAATCAAAAACCTTTGTCCCTGTTTTTTTTTTTAATTGGATTATTTGTCTGTTTATTATTGAATTGTAAGATTATATATATTCTAGATACAAATACTTTGCAAGGTATATGATTAGCATATACTTTCTCCTATTCTGTGGTTTGTCTTTCCATTCCTTTTTAAAAAATATTTTTTACTTATTATTTTCATAGAGAGGGGAAAGGAGAGAGAGAAACATCAATGTGTGGTTGCTTTCCACCTGCTGCTAGCTACGGACCAGGCTGGAGACCTGGCTTGCAACCTGGTTATGTGCCCTGGCTAGGAATCAAACTAGTGACCTTTGGGTTCACAGGCCAGTGACTATCCACTGAGCCACCATCTTTCCACTCTTCATGGTGTCACTTGAGACATAATTTGTTTTTAAATTTTGGTAAAATATAATTTATTGATTTCTTGTTTTGTTGTTTGTACATTTGATGCCAATCTAAAGAACCACTGAAAAACCTGAAGTCATTAAGAGTTACTCCAATATTATCTAGTAAGCATTTTATAGTTTTATCTCTCGCATTTAGAACGTTACCCATTTTTAGTTAATGTTCATATAAAGTAGGTGTCCAACTTCATTCCCTTATGTGTGGATATCAACTTGTCTCAGCATTATTTGATGAAAAGACTATTCTGTTCCCATGAATCATCACTGCATCCTTGTTAAAAATAAGTTTACTATACCTAGATAGAAATTCTATTGATCTACATATATAGCTATACTTATGCTTATGCTACATGGCATTGATGAGTTTGTGATTCATTGCATTTTAATGGTCCTATTTTGATTTATGGTGATCTGTTTTGAAAGATGTGCTTCAAATAATTAATTTTTCTAATAGTTCATTACAATGATAAATATATCTGAAATATGTTATATGTATAATATGTGTAAATGTACATATACATATAAAAATTAAAATATGTAAGTAGACTCTTCTCACTTCTTATTTTTAAGATTTTATTTATTATTTTCAGAATGAGGGGAAGGGAGACAGGCAGAGAGAGGGAGAAACATCAATGTTTGTTTGCCTTTCATCTGCCCCAGCTATGGACCTGGCTGGAGACCTGGCTTGCAACCTGGTTACATGCCCTGGCTGGGAATTGAACCAGTGACTTTTGGGTTTTCAGGCCGGTGCCTTAACCACTGTGTCACCAGCTAGGGCTCACTTCCTCTCACTGTACATTTTCTCTTACTAATGATAACAATTGAGTGCATAGTACTTCATATACATACATACATACATATGTGTGTGTATGTATACATATGTATACACACATATGTGCATGCATATATGTATACATACATATATATATATACACATATACACAATATCTATATATATAAGTGTATACTCATATTATTCTATTTTGCAGTGTGATATTTTATTCAATAACTAAAGAGCATCTTTCTTTATTAATAAATATAAATGTACTTGCATTTTATGGATGCATACAAATGCATAAAATGGAGATATGTGTCTGCCAGTTTGCCACTCAGGGAACAAGTCAGGGTTAAACATATTTTTTAAGATTTTATTTATAATTTTTCAGAGAGAGGGGAAAGGAGAGAGGGAGAAAAACATCAATGTATGGTTGCCTTTCATCTGCCTCCAGCTACGGATCTGGCTGGTGACCTGACTTGCAATCTGGTTATGTGTCCTGGCTGGGGAATATAACCAGCAACTTTTGGGTATGCAGTCCAGCTCCTTATCCACTGTGCCACCAGCCAGGGCTTAAATGTATTTTTTTAAGGATTATGTATATATAGTAATAATTAATGTCATCCTTTAGGATGAAACCTCCAAGGTAGAGTCTATATTTTAAGAGATATTTATAATGGAAGATAGTATGATGTTATCAGGAAAGAGCACTTACAGTGAACATTAAGCCACCTAGACTTCAATACTGATAGCCAAGAGTTGGAAATTCACTTAACCTTCCCAAGGTTCAATATTATCCTCAAAAGTCTCATCGAAGATGACATCCTTTACCTATCTTTATGTAATATTAGTGGAACCAGGTGAGATAATATATTTAAAATTCTTTAAATCTTTAGAAAATAATGCTATAAATGCAAGATGTTAATGGTACAGTGTTTTTGTTACTTGACTTCATTAGAATAAATCAGAGCATTATCAGAAATATACAGTTCTCTCCACTTCTTAGCCTAATCTACAAATATCTGCAAACTTTATTTCCAGCACATTTGTTACAATGGAGTGAAATGGGAAGCATATATATATATCCTTAATATTCAACTATGTCTCCTTGTACCATGACAACACAAGTAGTTTGCTAATTCTTCTGCAACTTTTCCTAGCCAACATAAACAAGCTCTATACTTCCTAATAATTTGAAGTCATCATACTTTTTGTGTATATATGTATGTGTAGTGCACTAGAGAAAAATATCTTAAAGTGTTAACTTAAATAATTACTTAACTTGTTGGGAATGTTCAATGAGCATATAATTGGTTTACACATTTAGGAGCCATAATCCTAACTTAAACTTATACACAGGAAAACAAGATTAATATAAAATAATGATATAACCATTGATGAATACAAAATAGAGCAAATGAAGTTGAGGGTTATGCATCTTTTCTTTTCATCACCTTGAATATTTCTCACTACTCTCTTCTGGTTTGGAATGTTTCTGTTGAGTAATCAGCTGCCAGTCTAATTGATGCTACCTTGTAGGTAACTACTTGATTTTCTCTTGGAAGCTTTTAGAATTCTTTCCTTGTTTTTAAGCCTTGTCATTTTAATTAAGATGTGTCTCAATGTGAGATCTCTTTGGGCCTAATTTGTTTTGGGCTCTCTGAGCTTTATGGACTTGTATGTCTTTTTCCTTCTCCAGATCAGGGAAGTGTTTGGTCATTATTTCTTCAAGTAGGTTCTCAATCCCTTACTTGCTCTCTTCTTCTTCTGGTATACCCATGATGTGGATGTTATTATGCTCCATGTAGTCTAAAATATTTCTTAAGCTCCCTTCATTTTTTTAGAATTCTTTTTTCTTTTTGCTGTTTTGCCTGGGTGTTTTTTTCCTAACTTGTCTTCCAAATCACTGATGTCATCCTCTGCATCATCTAACCTACATTTTATTCCTTCCAGTGCATTATTTATTTCCAATATTTCATTCCTTATATCTGATAGGCCCCTTTTTATGATTTCTATATCTTTTTTCTCATGATCTTGAGTATCCCTATAATCATTAACCTAGATCTTTATCTGATAACTTGGTGGCCTCCCTTTCATCTAGCTTTTTTTTTTTTTTTTTTTCTGAAGAATTCACTAGTTCCTTCATTTGGGGACTGGTTCTTTGTTTTCCAATTTTGGGAGCTTTTTTGTACTTTCTACCTTAGTTTTAAACTAATCAGTTGTTAAATGGAAGGTTAATAAGAAGCTTCTAAGATAAGAGAAAGCTAAAGGAGTTTGTTAACACCAAACCAGCTCTGCAACAAATGTTAAAGGGCTTGTTTGAAAAAGAAGAAGAAGACGATGATGATGACAATGATGATGACAACAAGGAGGAAAAAGGAGAAGGAGGAGGAGGTAAAGAAGAAGAAAAAAAAAGAAAAAGAAAAATGGGATGACAATAGTCTAACAAAAAATGGCACTATACCATATCTCTCAATAATTACCTTAAATAAAAAAGGCTTAAATGCCCCAACTAAAAGGCAAGGGTAGCTGAAAAGATAAAAAACAAGACCCATAATACTCTGTCTCCAAGAAAACCATCTCAGATTGAAAGATACATACAGAATAAAAATAAAGGGATGGAAAAAGATATTTCATGTAAATGGAAAAGAAAAAATCCAAGAGGCAGCAGTACATATATCTGATAAAATAGAGTTTAAAACTAAGGCTATAGTTAAGAGACAAAGAAGGGTACTACATAATAATAAAGTGAACAATCCATCAGGAGGATATAAACCTAGTAAACATTTATGCACCCAACAGAGGAGCACCTAAATATGTAAAGTAAATCTTGATGGACATAAAGGGGGATATTGATAGAAATAAAGTCAAAGACAGGAATTTTAATACCCCATTGACTTCAATGGATCAATCTTCCAGACAGAAAATCAATAAGAAGACAGCAGCCTTAAATGATACACTAGATCAAATGGATGTAATTGATACTTTCAGAGCATTTCTCCCCAAAGAAGCAAAATATACATACTTTTCAACTGCATATGGCATGTTTTCTAGGACAGACCATGTGTTAGGATCCAAAACAAGTCTCAATAAATTTAAGAAGACTGAAATCATATCAAGTGTCTTCTCTAATCACAATGCTCTGAAACTAGAAATCACAAGAAAAACACAGAAAATCACACAAAGTCATGAAAGCTAAATAACATGTTATCAAACAATGACTGGTCAACAATAAGATCAAAGAAGAAATCAGAAGATACCTTGAAACAAATGAAAATGAGGGCACAACAATCTAAAATGTGTGGGACACTGTTAAAACAATCCTAAGAGTGAAATTCACAGAATTGCAGGCCTATCTCAAAAACCAAGAATAAGCCCAAATAAACAATGTAACTTCACACTTAAAAGAACTTGAAAAAGAACAATAAAAAAAAAAAGTGAGTAGAAGGAAGGAACAAATAAATATCAGAGTAGAAGAAAATAAAATAGTCTAAAAAATACAAAAATCAATGAATCCAAGATCTGATTCTCTGAAAAGATAAATAAGATTAACAAAACTTTAACCAAACTCATCAAGAAAAAAGACAAAGAACCAAAATAAATACAATCAGAAATGAAAGAGGACAGGTTCCAGCAAGATGGTGGAGGAGTAAGTGAAGCTACACCAATCTCCTCCCAGGTCCCATCTGGAATTACTTTTTTGGAGAAAAAGTCAGCTGGAATTGCCAACAGAACAACAGCTGGAAAGAAGTCCTATAACCACAGACAGGACAGAAGAAGACGCTTCATCACAACGTGACTGGTAAGAACTGCAGAAACGCAAGAGGGCTGGCTGGGCCCCCACTGGAGGCAGCAGCTGAAGGGGTGGAGCCAGGGGTTCCACCTGAGAAGGGTGGGTTCTGGTCACCCAGCTGGGTTTCCCTGCCTCCAGCAACAAGGTGGAGATTAGAGCAGCATCCAGCTGAGAAGGGCTGGAAAGCCGTGGGGTTTACTGCCTGAGAGGGCACTGGAGACAGAACTACTAGGGTGACCACAACGAAAATACATTGGCATCCACCTACCCTGGGCTCCAGTGGAGGAAGGGCAGAGAGGACTGGAAACATGTGGGGAGAATTTGCGGTGGTGGCTTGGAGGGGAGAACTGGGGAAGCACCTGTGGGGATCCCGGTGCTGACTCATTGCCCACACCTCGGGCTGACTGTGGGGCATCAAGTTGCTTCCCTATGAAGGTCCTCATAGCCCTGCCCACTGGAAGCAATCTGCCCTACCTAGCAGTGCCTGAGTCTGGCACCTGATCACAATTCCTTGATTTACATCTAAACAAGCCTTTCCTGCCCTGTCTGAGCATAGATACAATATTTGACACCTGAAGCAGTATTTCTTGCCCAGAAGCCTGGGCCTGGCAGCTGATTAAAACTCTCTGACTTACAGCTGGGTCAGTCAGCTCCTCACAGTGGCATGTAAGCCCAGTGGCTTACCTTAGATTCATTGCTTTGCAACTGAGTCAGTCCTTCTGGATCAGCAGAGCCTGGGCCTGGTGGCTGATTACAAGCTCTCTGATTTATAGCTGGGTCAGACAGACAGCCCCACACAGTGGCTTGTGAGGCTGGTAGCTGATTATGGATTCACTGATTGGCAACTGAGTCAGTCATACTCGCCTAGAAGCATCTGGGCCTGGCAGCTAATTACAAACTCTCTGAATTACAGCTGGGTCAGTCAGTCAGCCCCACACAGTGTCATGTGAGCCTGGTGGCTGATCGTGGATTCATTGGTTCATAACTGAGGTGGTTTGTCCCACCCAGTGGCCACTAGGTCTGGATCACTAAATGAAACAGAGGCAATCAAAATATGAGATAAGGAATTCAAAATAATGATTATAGAGAAGCTCTACGAACTCAGTGAACTTAAAGAAAACTACAAACAACTCCAGGGGAACTAAAAGAACTCCAGGGAAGCTACAAGGAACTTACTGAGAACTACACCAGAATTAAAAAAAAAAAAAAAAAAAAAGATATAGAAACTATCAGTTAGACCCAGGTTGAAATGAAGAATACAATTTCTGAATTGAAGAATACAATGGAAGGAATCAACAGTAGGCTAGAGGAAGCAGAGGATCGGATTAGCGAGCTGGAGGGCAATGTAGAAAAATATTCAAAGACAGTGCAACAGAATGAAAAAAGGTTGAACAAGAATGAAGAGGTTTTAAGAGAGATGCAAGACAACATGAAGCACAATAATATCCATATCATTTGGAAACCAAAAGGAAAAGAGAAACAAGGAATGGGAAACCTGTTCAAAAAAGTAATGGTAGTAAACTTCCCTGACATAATGAGTGAAAATGTTACTCAAGTTTAGGAAGCACAGACGGTCCCAATGAGGATAAATCTAAACAGATGCTCTCCAAGACACATTATAATTAAAATGGCAAATTTGAAAGACAAAGAGAGAATCCTAAAAGCATCAAGAGAGAATCAGCAAATAACATATAAGGGGGTTCCCATAAGGTTATCAAGTGATTATTCAACAGAAACAATACAAGCCAGAAGGGAATGGCAAAAAATATTCCAAGTAATGGGAAACAAAGGACTGCAATCGAGAATATTCTACCCAGCAAGACTCTCATTCAAAATGGAAGGAGAAATAAGGAGTTTCCCAGACAAAAGAAGACTAAAAGAATACATCTCTACCAAACCAGCATTGCAAGAAATGCTAAAGGGTCTGCTTTGAAAAAATGAAGAAACACAGAGAAACAGACAGGAACACAGATACAAAGGGGGAAAGTGGCAGTAAATAAGTATCAATCAATAATAACCTTAAATGTAAATGGATTAAATGCACCAATCAAAAGACATAGGTATCTGAATGGATAAGAAAACATGACCCACATATATGCTGTCTTCAACAGACCCACCTCAGAACAAAAGCTCAACACAGATAGAAAGTGAAGGGATGGAAAAATATGTATCAAAGAAATAGACATGAAAAAATGGCTGGGGAAGCAATCTTTATTTCAGACAAAATAGATTTTAAAATGAAGGCCATAAAAAGAGATAAAGAAGGACATTTCATAATACTTAAGGGAACAATCCATCAACAAGAAATAACTCTGATAAACATATATGCACTTAACATAGGAGCTTCCAAATATATAAGGAAAATCTTGGAGGACTTTAAGAAGGATATAGACACTAATAGTAGGGGATTTTAATACCCCATTATCAACAATGAACACATCTTCCAAACAGAAAAACACCAAGGATATTGTGCAATTGAACAACACTCTAGAGGAATTGGACCTAACTGATATATACAGAACCTTTCACCCCAAACAAACACAATACACATTCTTTTCAAAGCATATGGAACATTCTCTAAGATAGACCACATGGTGGGCCACAAGACAAGCCTCCACAAGTCCAGGAAAATGGAAATTATACCAAGCATCTTCTCAGATCATAATGGATTGAAACTAGAAACCAACCTCAAGGGGAAAAACCACGGAGACTGAATAACATGCTTTTAAGTAAGGAATGGGTAAACAATGAGATAAAAGATGAAATCAAAAAGATTCTGGAAACAAATGACAAGGAATACACAATAGCCCAAAGCCTCTGGGACACAGCAAAGACAGTCCTCAGAGGGAAATTCATAGCCATACAGGCCTACCTAAAACGGATAGAAGAAGCTTATACAAACAACCTAATCATAAAGCTGAAGAACTAGAGGAAGAACAACAGACAAAGCCCTGGCCAAGTAGAAAGAAGGAAATCATCAAGATCAGAGCAGAATTAAATAACTTAGAGACTCAAACTACAATTTGAAGAATCAACAAGTCTAGGAGCTGGTACTTTGAAAAAATAAACAAAATTGACAAACCTTTAACCAGACTCATCAAGAAAAAGAGAAGACCCAAATTAACAAAATCAGAAATGTCAGAGGAGAAATGACAACTTCAGAAATACAAAGGATTTTAAGAAATGACTACAACTATATGAGAAGAAATATGACAACCTGGGTGAAATGGACCAATTTCTGGAAATATATAATCTCCCCAAACTGAATCCAGAAGAAGCAGAAATCCCGAATAGACCAACAACAACTAGTGGAATTGAAGAAGTAATCAAAAATCTCCCAAAGCATAAGAGCCCTGGACCAGATGGCTACACAGATGAATTCTACCAAACATTTAGAGAAGAACTAACTCCTATCCTTCTCAATCTATTTTTTAAAAAATCTAAGAAGAAGGAAGACTTCCAAACTTTTTATGAGGCCAATATTATTCTAATCCCAAAACCAGGTCAAGGCACAACTAAGAAAGGAAACTAAAGGCCAATAGTCCTGATGAACATAGATGCTAAAGTCTTCAACAAAATATTAGCAAACCAAATACAGCAATTAATCAAAAGACCATACACCATAATCAACTGGGATTTATTCCAGGAATTCAAAATACAACAACATTCACAAATCAATAAATATGATTCACTAAGTAAACAAAATGAAGAATAAAAACAATATGATCAAATTATCACCAGACTTCTGGTCAAGATGGATGTGTATATAGACATGCTTTGCCTCCTTGTGCAATCTCATAAAGAATTACAACTAAATGTCTAAACAAGGACATACATGTGATATAAAAATCCTTCTTTAAATCCTTGGTTGTCAACTTCAGTACAATTTTATTTTCTGCCAGCTAAGGGTGTTTAGACATATATATATGTTGCCTCTAAAAAAGAGTGGGAGTTGGAGTGATAGAAGAAATGCTGGACTTTTAGGAAACAGTTTAAAGGGCCCACACAGTCTTAAAACATTCACAAATCCACCTACTCTAGGATTCAACAGCAGAGCAATGGTGGGAAGTGAGCCAGTCAC
This sequence comes from Noctilio leporinus, assembly GCA_004026585.1. NCBI lineage: Eukaryota > Metazoa > Chordata > Mammalia > Chiroptera > Noctilionidae > Noctilio > Noctilio leporinus. Next base: position 35,273 of record PVIW01010840.1, read on the forward strand.
ATATGAAGAGTGGGTGCGGCAAATGCTGGGCAAACTTCCAAAAGCCAGACACCCTCATAAAGCCCTCCCCACACACAGAGCCCAAACAGTGAACTGGTTGCCCCACCCTGGTGATCACCTAAGGCTCCTCACCACACAATTTTCAGAGGCCTTTTTCAAAATAGGCCACACTACTAAGACAAGGAGTCAAAGAACTTCAACCTAATATACAGTAACAAATGTAGGGAAACTACCAAATTGAGGAGGCAAAGAAATATGGTCCAAACAAAAGAACTGAACAAAATACCAGAAACATACTAAACAAAATGGAGATAGCCAATGTGTTAAATGCAGAGTTCAAACAGTGGTAATCAGGATGCTCAAATAACTCATTGAGTATGGCAAAAACATAAGGTAAGGAATGAAGGCTACACTAAGTTAAATAAAGAAAAATCTACAGGGAACCAACAGTGAAGGGATAGAAGCCAGGGTTCAAATCAATGATTTGAAACATAAGGAAGAAATAAAAACACTCAACCAGAACAGAACAAAGAAAAAAGAATTTTTAAAAATGAGGATAGTATAAGATGACTCTGGGACATCTCCAAACATGCCAACATCTGAATCATAGGGGTGCCAGAAGGAGAAAAGGAAAAATAAGACATTGAACACTTATTTGAAATAATAATGAAAGAAAACTTCCCTAACTTGGTGAAGGAAATAGACATACAAGTACAGGAAGCCCAGAGACCCAGAAAGTGGGATCCAAAGAACACCACACCAAGACACATTATAATTAAAATGCCAAAGGGTAAAGAAAAAGAGTGCATCTTAAAAGCAGCAAGAGAAAAGTAGAGATTTATCTACAAAATAATTCCCATAAACTATCAGCTGATTTCTCAAAAAAAAAACTTTGCAGGCAAGAAGGGACTGGCAAAAAGTATTCAAAGTGATGGAAAGCAAGGACTTACAACCAACAGTACTCTATTCAGCAAAGCTATTATTTAGAATGGAAAGACAGATGAAGTGCTTCCCAAAGTAAAGCTAAAGGAATTCTTATCACCAAGCCATTATTACATGAAATGTTAAAGGAATTCATTCAAGAAAAAGAAGATCAAAACTATCAACATTAAAAAGGCAACCAATTCAAAAATATCAACAACATAATCTAAAAAATAAAACAAAGTAAGCAAACAAGAGCAGGTATTGAATCATAGGTATGGAGATCATTTGGAGGATTATCAGCTGGGAGGGATCAGGGGGAGAATGGGGGAAAAATTGTAGGGATTAGAAAACATAATTGGTAGGTACAAAATAGACAAGAGGATGTTAAGAACTGTATATATAGTAAATTGAGAAATCAAAGAACTTATATGCATGACTCATGGATGTGAACTAAGGGGGAAAATGCTTAAGGGAAAGGGGATAATGGGGGTAGGGGAGAAAAGGCGGAAAATTAGGACAACTCAAAAAACAGTAAAATATACTTAAAAACACATGATCATATCAATTGATGCAGAAAAAGCATTTGATAAAATCAAGCACCCATTTATGATAAAAACTCTAAGCAAAGTGGGATTAGAGGGAACATGCCTAAACATAATAAAGGCTGTATATAACAAATTCACTGCCAGCATCATACTCAACACGCAAAACCTACAAGCATTCCCCTTATGATTGGAAACAAGACAGGGATGTCCACCTTTACTTCTCTTATTCAACATAGTACTGGAAGTCTTAGCCTCAGCAGCCAGACAAGAATAAAAAAAGACACCCAAATTGGAAAGGAAGTGGTAAACTGTATTTACTTGCACATGACATGATACTGTACATAGAGTGCCCCAAAGATTAAAACCAGATACTATGAGAACTTATCAATAAATTCAGGAATGTAGCAAGGTACAAAATTAATATCCAGAAACAAGTTTAATTTTTACATGCCAATAGCTAACTAACAGAAAGGGAAATTGAGAAAAAAATACCATTTACAATTGTTTAAATAAAATAAAATATTTAGGAATAAATCAAACCAAGCATGTAAAAGACCTGTACATGGAAAGTTATAAGACACTGAAGATACAAATAAATGGAAGCACATACTGTGTTCATTAATAGAAAGAATTAACATCAATGTCCATAACACCCTAAACAATCTATTGATTCAATACAATTTCTATCAAGATACCAATTATGTATTTCACAGAACTAGAACATATATTTGAAAATTTACATGGAACCATAGAAAGTCCTGCATATTAACAGAAATCCTGAAAAAAATAACAAAGTTGGAGGAATCATGCTACCTAATATCAAACTATACTATAAGGCCATAGTAATCAAAACTGCATGGAGCTGTCATAAAAAAGACATAGATCAACAGTACAGAATAGAGAGCTGAGAGATAAACCCACACCTTTATCATCAATTAATATTCAACAGAGGAAGCATGCATGTACAATGGGCTAAAGATAGTCTATTCAATTAATAGTGTTGGAAAAATTGGACAGACATGCAGAAAAATGAAACTAGTCCACCTTCTAATACCACACACTAGAATAAATTCTAAATGAATCAAAGACTTAAATGTTAGGCAAAAAACATAGAAATATTAGAAGAAAACATAGGCAGCAAAATCTCAAGTTATTCCATGTGGCATTATTTTATCAGATATATTTCTCCAGGAAACGTAAAAAAAATAAATAAATAAACAAATGGGAACTACATAAAACTGAGCAGTTTTTGCTCAGCAAAAAATATCATTAACAAAATAAAAAGATGACCCATATAATGACAGAATATATTCACTGGTCCATCTGATAAAGGGTTAATAATGTCCTAAATTTTAAAGAACTTACAAAACTCAACACTTAAAAAAAAAAAAAAAAAAAAACAATTAAAAATGGGAAAAGACTTGAATAAACATGTCTCCAAAAAGTTCACCCAGATGTCTAATAGACATATAAAAGATTATCACTGTCCCTAATCATCAGAGAAATGCTAATTAAAACCACAATGAAATATCATGTCACACTTGTTAGAATGGCTAACATCAATAATCAACAAACAAGTGTGATGGTGAGGATGTGGAGAAAAGAGAACCTTTTTACACTGTTGGGGGAAATGCAGATTGAAGCAGCCACTGTGGAAAGAAGTATGGAAATATCTCCCCAAAATTAAAAATGGATCTGCAATGAACCCAGCAATCCCATTTCTGGGAATATATCTGAAAAAACCCAAAACACTAATTCAAAAGAACATAAGCACCCCTGTGTTCATTGCAGCATATTTACAATAGCCAAGATTTAGAAGCAGCCCAAGTGTTCATCAGTAGATGAGTGGATAAAGCAATTGTGGAACATTTGCACAATGAAATATTACTTGACTATAAAAAAGAAGAAAATATTACTCTTTGCCACTGTATGGATGGATGTGGACAACAGCATGCTAAATGAACTAAGCCAGTCAAAGAAAGACAAGTACCATATGATTTCACTCATATGTGGAATCTAACGAACAAACTGAACTAGCCAAACAGAAACAGACTCAGATAGATAGCATTATGACAGCTAAAAGTGGAGAGGAGGATAGGGGGTGGAGGAATTGAGCAACAAGGAAGAAGAACTCATGGACATGGACAACAGTGTGGTGATTCCTGAGGGAAGGGGCATATAAGAGAATGAAGTGGCAATGAAAAAAATACAATAAAAATAAAGGAAAAAAATAAAAATAAACAGAAGCTTCTTGAAGAATAAAAGAAAAATACTTAAGGGAATACTACTTAGGGGCTAGTGAAGACTTTCATTACTCACACTGTATCTCCACCCAACAGACTTTTGGTATTTATTCACTCTCACTCGCCTTCCTATTTCAGGTAAAGGAGTCTGCAAAATCAAGAACAAAATATTATAAGAACCACTAGTACATTCTGAAAATAATTTATTCTTTATGCTCTTTTAGTATTAAAAGGAAAAGTAAAAATATTATTCTTCTCAAAATTTGTTAATAGTTTCATTTAAAAATTGTATTTTTATATATGCAGAAACTTGGCATCAAGTTCATAAAAACAGATTTAAGTCTCACATTAATGACAAAATTACAATTTGATGTTAATAAAGCATTATTTCCCTTTACAAAATAAGGTAATTAACACTATTTATGGGCTAGATATGATTTTTAAATATTTCAAAAGTTAGAACATCTATAAAATAAATGTGGATGAAGGTCTCTCAAGTTAATACATGGAAATGAGTATTTTAGATAGACACTCAAATAGTATTAGGCTGGTTATCGGAATGTCATGTTTTATAGGACAATAAATACACAAAACTTCAAAATCCCTTGAAATTCATATTTCAACATTTGACATTTACTGGCAAAACAAGAGGCATGCAACTCTTTTCTGCAATTCACTCCATGCACAAATTGTAAAATGATAGTATACCATTGACAACTGTTTAGTGAATATCTGTATCTTTTCAAACATAGTGTTTGAGAATTTACCTTTAAAGTATAATGAAGTGAATTTTTAAAAAGATTTTATTCATCATTTCTAGAGAGAAGAGCAGGGTGGTGGAGGAAGAAAGGGAGAGAATCATCAATGTATGGTTGCCTTTCACCTACTTCCAGCTGAGGACTTGGCTGGAGACCTGGCTTGCAGCCTGGTTATGTACCCTGACTGGGAATTGAACCAGCGACTCTTGGGTTTGCAGGCTGGTGCCAATCCACTGAGCTACATTAAGTGAATTATTTTTTTTTACTTTTACTACGTTCGTGCTAATATTATACTGAAAAAGTGAGGTACTCCTGCTAAAGTAAGAAGACAGAAATCAGTGCTTAGCAAATTATATGATAATATGTTATGAAATGTGATACAACTTTATGAATATTGGCAGGAACAGTGCCAATTAAAGTATTTCTCATGTTCATCTGTCAGAAAATACAAGAAAAATGCACATATCTGGCAAGCTCTTTTCTTCTACCTGTCATTGGAAATCTAATGGCCTCAATTCTCACAAGGAATAGTTGGAGAAGGGAAATAATATGATGGAACACACAAAGATAACTTAATATTAGAAGAAATCTCCTCTTTGCTATCTTTGGAAACAAATAATCAACTAGAAATAGATATGCATGTAGATAATTTCTTCATTCTTATAGAATTCTAAAATAAAAGTATTTTATCTGTAGACATAATAAATCAATAATAAAGACTAAACAGAAAAAATATTAAATGATAAATATATTCAATTCATAATAATATAATTATAATTATACATACTAAAAGTAAATGTTATTTTCTGAGCTTCTTATCCTTGAACCACAGTCCATTAATGGAACAAAATACAGACAGGATATAGTATTACCTTACGAGCATTCATAACTTTAACAGCTGTAAATGTACCAGTCTTTTCATGGAGTCCCTGAAAGATAGGATAGTAATAAACATCAAATGCTAGCTACATAATTAAACAATGAATCAGCAAAGTTAAAAATATCAAAATTATATAAGGTCTATCATGAAATATAGCCTATCATGATATATAAATTATATGGAATAAATATAAAGTATTGCAGAACAAAATACTAAATTAGGAATATGTGAAATGCCATCTATCTCACTCAGAAAATCAAGCAAATTTATACATTAGATTTACATTTTTTCCTTTTTATTACAGTATTGTTGATATTTGATATTATATCAATATTACTTCAGGTGTACAATGTAACAATTTTACATTTACCTTATGAAGTGTTCCCCATGATAATTCTAATCACCATGTGTCACCACACAAAGTTATTATAATATTATTGATTATATATTCTCTATATTGTATATTACATCCCCATGACTTATTCCTTTTATAATTGGGAGTTTTTATCTCTTAATTCCCTTTATCTTTTTCACCCAGTCCCCCAAGCCCCCTCTATTCTCGCAACCATCAGTTCCTTTTCTGTATTTATGAACCTGTTTCTCCTGTGTTTGTTACTGTAGTTTGTTCATTAGATTCCATATATAAATGATATCATATAGTATTGCTTTTCCCTGTCTGACTTATTTTACTAGCATAATACCCTCTATATCCATCCATGTTATTTACAAATGGTACGGTTTCACTTTTTCTCATGGCTGAGTGAAATCTCTCTCTCTCTCCCTCTCTCTCCCTCCCTCTCTCTCTTTCT
>PVIW01010841.1:10014-41528 GCA_004026585.1 Noctilio leporinus
CCTTTCCCATCGCCTCTTCCGCAGCCTTTCCCATCGCCTCTTCCGCAGCCTTTCCCATCGCCTCTTCCGCAGCCTTTCCCATCGCCTCTTCCGCAGCCTTTCCCATCGCCTCTTCCGCAGCCTTTCCCATCGCCTCTTCCGCAGCCTTTCCCATCACCTCCTCCGCGTCCTTTCCCACTGCCTCTTCCGCGTCCTCTCCCATTGCCTCTTCCGCAGCCTTTCCCATTGCCTCACTCAGGCCGGCTCTGATGAGACATTTGCAGGGGTGTCACGCCCTGACCAGCCACCACCCCTCAGGGCTTCTCGGAAGGTGAACGCAACACGCTCCCTCCCAGCAAGGGGGCCCAACGCCTCCTGTGTTCGGGCTTCGTTTGCTGGGCTGTGCGCAGACTGATTCATCACTTCCTGGACGGAGCTCTGCGGCTGGTCCACGCGGACCCACGCTGTGCTCAGAGAAGACGCTTGCGGACACCGGCCGCAGCCAAGCGGAAGGCACGTCCAGGGGGCTTCCGGCCTGGAAAACCCACTCGGGCTCCGCTCACACTGGCGAGGCCTGCTTCAGCCCGGTGGCCAGCGGCAGGGTCACACGGCAGCTGCGCCGGGGCCAAGGTGGGTCTGTCACGTCCCAGCCCCCCCACTACTCTGGTCACAGGGCACCTCAGAGCCCGAACTACCCCCGAGTTCACAAGCACCTCCAGGCAAGGACAAGGTCAGCGCCGAGCCTGAGCAATGCAACACTTGCACCCCTGCCCCTTTCCACACGGCCCGGATGACGTAAGAGGTGGAAGCAGCATTCAGATGCAGGTAAGTCTGCGCCCAGAGTGACAGCCATGCAAACTGCCCACTGACCTCACCACCGCGCTACCAGCGTGGCTGCACACGCGGACTGGGAGTCAGACGCCGCAGGGGTGAGGGCTCGCACCGCACGGAAACGCATTCGCTTCTCGGGTGGAAAGGCCAAAGGTGTCCGCTGCCGGGCATTTTCACAGGTGCTTTTCCTGCAAACGGGCGGGCGTGCTCTGGGGCCCGCAGAGGCCGCCTCAGCCGCAGGCGCACTCACAGGCGAGGTGGTGCCCGTCCGCATGGCGCTCGGAGACCAGCGGTGCCCGCGCAGGCGCCCAGGGTCGAGAGAGAGCCCGCCGCACCTTGCAGGGCTCAAACTGGGCAAAAAGATTTTACTCCGAAACGCTAACTATTCGCTCCTCCTCCTTTTGTATCCTGATCCACCTCGTATGTCTAACACAGGGGTGTCAACCTCTTTTGCACCGCGGGGCACATCAGCCTCTCGGTTGCTTCAAAGGGCCGAATGTCATTTTAGGTCTGTGTAAATGCTAACCCAGCCGGTAGAAACAGGGTGCCGGGCAGAAGGTGCTGCCTAAAACACGGTGCGGGTGGCCTTGCGTTCGCCGCCCGTGGTCTAACAGTTCTCTCTGAGACGGTGAGCACCTAGTCAGTACCCATCCTCCTGCAGCAGAGGCTACAGTGTCACCTGTGCCGGCTCAGCGCTGGCACCAGCGAGGACCGACCCCTGCCCTCCAGAAAGCCTTACGCCTTCACCAGCTCAGTGATGGGACAGTTGAACACCGACATGCGTGGGGAAGTCTGCCTCCCTGGGGCTCTCTCCACAGGCCCTTGAAGCCCAGCGACAGCTCGCCCTCACCCTCCTGGTTGTCCTTGGGCCACCTGAGGAGCTGTGTGGCGGCCCCTGGAGCCCCAGTGCCCTAGGAAGGCACTGCCGCCCCCACCCCCCACCCCCCTGAGTCTGCACAAGGTTGGGGGTGGGGGCCACCCTGGCCGCCCCTAGCTGCTGTCCAATCCCTTTCCAGCTGGTGTCTCGATGTCTGGGATACAAACCCGAGTCTGATCAACTCCAAACAAAAACAAACACCGAACTGCTACTGGGGCTGCATCTGAGAGCTTATGAAATAAATGTTAGTTTTCATCCAACGGGTTAAAAGACGATTTCTACGAAATCCCTAAAATGATGTAATGACTAATGACTTGTGTGAAATGAAATTGTCTTATAAACAATGTATCTACCTCTTGTGGTTTATGTTAACGGCAAAGAGGAAGTCTTTTTTCAGAACACTGTGGCTATTTATCAGCTGGTCAGGATGATGAAATATATTTACATGACAGCACAGGAAAGGATGGCCTAATTAGATGCAGCTCCAAGCAGTGGAGAAAGCACCAGACTCAAAGTCCAGGCACCTGGCCTCATCCCTGCACCTGGCCATACACCTGGTCTCATCCCTACACCTGGCTGCATACCTGACCACACACCTGGCCTCATCCCTGCACCTGGCCACGCACCCGGCCTCATCCCTGTACCTGGCTGCGCACCCGGCCTCATCCCTGCACCTGGCTGCATACCTGACCACATACCTGGCCTCATCCCTGCACCTGGCCACGCACCCGGCCTCATCCCTGTACCTGGCTGCGCACCCGGCCTCATCCCTGCACCTGGCCACGCACCCAGCCTCATCCCTGCACCTGGCTGCACACCTGGCCTCATCCCTGCACCTGGCTGCACACCTGCAGGAGCCATTTCCCCCTGGCCATTCCTGGACTGCCTGAGTCCCCCAGCTGCTCTCCCCAGAGTCCAGCCATCCTGCACAGAGCACTCAGAGAAAGAAGCCTCTTCAACAGAAGAGGAAAGACATCACTACCCTTCGGTATGGGAGGCCCAAAATAAGAAAATTCATTAGAAAGCCTTGAGATGCTTTTCAAAAGTCTGCAAGTCAGACTAGCACTTCCTGCCTAAAGTGATGAAGCAGCAAACAGCTGGCCCTAGAGCGGCCCCACCCAAGTCCTTTCTGAATGAAGCAGGTCAGATAATCCCAGGGTGCTGCTCAGCCAGACTCAGGGCCAGGAGGGGCAGCTGGTGCTGCGACCCTGTGGGAAGGAGGACAGGCAGGAGGCGTCCAGCGTGAGTGTGCCCAGGACGGAGGGGTGTGGTCACCCTGCAGGAATGGCTCCAGGAGGTGGGCACCCAGAACAACCTGACCTGTGGGGAGCAGAGTGGGCCGGGCCCCCCCCCCCTCCGCTCACCCACATGACCACAGGCACAGGGCCCGTACGCCAAAGCACCCATTGCCGCGTCTCACGAAGTCCCAGGAGGGCATTGCTGCTGACACTCTGTCAAGATTGGGTAATGGAGGTCTCATGACTCCTCACCTAGCTGTTACGTTAGGGAAAACAACAGCATTCCATCCCAAAATTGGCATAACCCCTCTCCAGGGTTCACTAACTGCCAAGAAACACTGGTTTCTTGGAACTGATGCCAAATTTCAAAACTCCAGCAGTTTTCGCCACCACCATCCACCCCCAGAACATTAAGGGTCAGTTTAAGGTGTCTTCAGACCAACCCCGTGATAAAAGGGCAAAGTACAGAAAGGCAGAGCTCCCAGAAGAAGGAAGAGCGAAAAGCAAGAAGGAAGGAATCCATCTGGTTGGGCAATGATGTAGGAGAAGACAGTCAACCCTATTTATAACCTAACCTACACAAATCAAAGGAGGCCCTGCAGATGGTCCAAAATCAAAGCATTTTGTAAAAATCCAGGGTCGGTGAAAGCAGGGAAGGCACACCCATTCCTCCCTGTGGGTGGGTAATAAATGGGACACGCACTTGGCAACCCTGTCCCTTCTTGGGGGTCTAGCAAACCCCAGCATTCTCTGCTTAAGACCCATGTATTATGACATTGATCATAACAAGGAAAACTAGAAACGGCTTAAACATCTATAAGACTCTGGTTAAGTAAATGATGGACCAGCCGTACCACATGACGGAATCTTATGAGACTTTTTTAAAAATAGAGGTCGCTCCACAAAATAAATGAAAAGTGATAGATCGAGTGAAAAAAGTACATAATTACACATGACCCCAATTGTTAAGACCCCTGACCGGTGAGGCTCAGCTGGGTGAGCAACGTCCAGCAAACCAAATGGTGGCCAGTTCGATTCCTGGTCAGGGCACGAGCCTGGGCGGAGGTTTGGTCCCCGGTCAGAATGTGTCTGGGAGACAGCCCATGGGCGTTCCTCTCCCATCAATGTTTCTCTCCCTCTCTTTCACTCCCGTCCCCTCTCTCTCATAAATTAATGTTTTAAAAAGTACATTTGCACATTTTCTGATACGCACTAACATTCTGCACTGATTTCTGTGCCAAACAAGGTTCATTCACAGGCTCACTGCCCATCACACGGATTTCCGGTGTTGGTTTCTGAGAGAATGTTCACATGTGCGCGTGTTATTACTTTAACACTCATTTGCAAGGACCTGGGAGAGCCGGGTGAGGAACAGAAAACCCTGACGGGCCCAGCATCAGGGTCCGTCACTGAAACTGCGGAGACAGGAGGGGAAAGGATCCTGCTCCGGTCAGAAAGGTCAGGCGGGAGGCGGCCCAGCTCCTCCAGCGTTTCGCAAGGCTCCGATCTTAGTCTCATGTGATGAGTGTTCTCAGGTCCCTGCCAAGGACACAAAAGGCCTAGGAGGGGAATGAGGGAGGCCTAAACTACACACAGGGTGGTCAGGTTTAGGTCCCGATCCTCTGGCTGTTAACTCTTTGACTCACTCACGGAGCATAAGGCTTTGCTTCCACTCTTCATGTACCAGCCCGAGGCCTGTGGCCAAGTTCAGTCTTGGTCAAAAAGAAGGCACTGCCTCAGTGACTTCTGCATGGCTCCTGCCCACTCCACCCCGGCCACTGGAGGGCTACCTACCAGCTGAATGGCCAGGAGCGCGCAGGGGGTAAGAACCCAAGCCGGTGTTCTGCTCCCAGCTCCCCCGCCCACGAACCCTGGACCACAAGCAGGTTACTAATCTCTCCAGGCCTCAGTCCCAAATCTATAAAATAGGATGCCATTTGCATGGTCCAACCTCACAGGGCAAAGTGCTCTTCCAAGGGTTTGCACCACCGAGCTCCGTGCATACCATGACAGCCTGTGGTCACAAACGCTCCGGGCAAAGGCTGCCTTTTCAATGTCGCCTCTTGCCTGACAGGGCCGTGTACACACCAACCGTCTTACGTGCACCTTCCCAAAAAGACAGGCGCAAGGAATGCTACTGGTCAAAATGAACACATAAACGTTAAAAGGGTATGTCCATACGCCAACCGGGTGGTAATACAGTTCTATTTGCCCAAAAAGCTGAGCTCAGAGGCAACCCCAAATTGGGCAGCGCTCTGCCATGCTGCAGAGCTCACTGGCAGGAAATTGTCTGGCTAAAGCAGCTGCTGGGGGGGAAAGGGGGCGGTGCCTCACTGGGCAGCGGAACCCCGCTGCCCCATACATGACCTTTGTGGTGTGGCTTGCCTCTTTGGTAAGCCAAAGGTGTCTGTCCCCTGAAACCCACAAATGGAGAAGGAGGTTTTGCAAAAAAAAAAAAAAAGTACACAACACGTGTCTGCAAGGAAACAGAGGGACTTCCTGGAAGCAAGATACACAGTGTCATGTGCCTGTCCTGTCCCCGAAGCAGCTGGCAAACAGGTCTCCCGTGTGGACAAGCTCCCTGCCCCTCGCCAGACTGAGCCCTGTCCACTCGCCTCCACCCAACTTGTCAGCTGGACAAGTGGGCATCTTCCCATCTGAAGAACCAAGCGCTCCTTCGGCCCCTCCCCTGAACCCCCCAAGTGCTCCCCCATGCACCAAGACCCAGCAGGTCTGCCCCTGCTGCCTGTTTTGTTCTAGAATGATGAGGATTTTTGATACCTGAGACCTGGGCGGGTGACTGCGTCTTGCAGGGCCTCAGGCCACAGGCCTGCATTTGGCTCCACGGCGCCTCAAGACCCTCCTACAGCCAGGAATAAAAGCTCCAAACACCCACACACAAAAATGTTTGATAACCAAACAAACAGCGGCAAATAGGAAGCGTTATCAAAATACAGAACCAAAAAGCAAACCCTCGGATCTCCCACCATCTCTGGGAGAAAAGAAGCATGCGTTTACTTCTCGATTATTACACATTTGCCTCCACTGATTACTTTAATTCGTAAGGTCCATATTATGGAACACACAATTAGCAGGAAGTTCACTGCCATACCAATTTTTTAAAAAAGGAACTTTTTCGAGCTCGTTTTAAAACACCTCTACTCATCTAGGGAAACCACGGGGCTTTAATACCACCAACTGTTTGCTTTCCCTGTCCTCGGGGAAGACAGGGCTGACATCTGCTTTCGCCCCCTTGATAACCCTCCACTCGAATTATCCGCCAGCACCCTCTGCGGCCATAAAGTGATTCCCAAAGGCTCCCTCCTTTCCAACCTGCTCTCCCCAGCTTTGGCTGGGGCATCTGATGGGCTCACCAGGCCGCGCTCCCCGCTCCGTGGGCCGCAGGACAGGTGCCCAGAGGTCTGGCGATCCTGGGACCCTGGATCCGGAACCCAGGTTCCCACCCTGGTTGCTGGCGGCCCTGCATCTGTGTGACCTTGGGCACGGAGGTCAAGCTCCCGTGCCTCAGTTTCCCAAACTGCACAGCAGGAACCTTAACCTCTCTCAGCAGGTTTTCACTCAAGTCCTGGCAACCATCAGGCTGTTGTTGCCCGGACAGAACCCACCTCTCCTGCCCCAGGAAGGTCCCGCTGTCGGGAACCCCGAGGAAGCCCCCGCACCGGCCCCGCCGGTCCCACAGGCCGCTCAAGGTCAGCCTCCCAAGGAAAGGCCGGAGGATGCTGGTGGGCACGCCGGCCCCCGGGTCTGTTTCTCCACCTCCCCCAGGAACTGCTTACCCCGAAAGGGCCGCGGGGAGAGGGCTAGATCCCCGGGCGCCCGGTCAGCCCGGCACCCCACGCTCGGGCCTGGCCGCGCGCCCCCCAGTCCCCGGCCGCCCCTGCTCCGCCCCGCCCCGCCGAGCTCCCCAAAGCTGCAGCCCCTCCGTCCACCACGGCGGGGCTCTGCCGGCTCGGCCTGGGCCCCCAATGCGGCTTGGAGGCTGCTACTCACCCGGGGGCGCCACGCGCAGCCGCCTTTGTATGGAAACAGCTGCCGGTAGCGCGCGCTCGCTGTCTGCGCGGCGGCGGGGCGGGCTGGGGGCGGGGCTGTCGGTGGGGCGGGGGCGGGGCTCACGGGTTGTGGGGGGGCAGGGGCGGGGCCATGGAAGCGGGCTGGCGCCAGGGGCCTCGCGAGGGGCGCGCCGTCTGGCCGCTTTCAGAGCCCGCCCCGCCCAAGGCGAGTCTGCCCCCATCCTTAGCTTTCCAGCGGGCGCGCAGGGCCTTGGGCCAGGTTTCTGCTTCCCTTCCCCCCTCCCCAAGCCAAAGTCAAATATTTCATTGAACTCGCTACACAGACTTTTAGGAAGGCTCAGGTTTGTCGCCTGATGAACGGCAGGGCGGGGGTGGGGGGCACACACCCCGGCCCCCCGCCCCGCGGCTAGGTGCCTGTCACCTGGCCCCACACTTCCCAAACGGCGGCATCTGGGCTGGTCCCTTAACCCGCCTGACCCCGGCCTTCGCTCCCGAGCCGCAGCGCGGCATCTGCATTGATCGTACGGGTATTTACACGTAGCCTCTCACGTTGTCTGCCTGCAACCTTTGTCTGAATGGCCGAGCGCTTCTGCTTCAGTCACTCGTTCACTTGGCAAGTACGGTCACCGAACAAGACCGCCACGTCCCGGCCCCTTGGGCGCTTCCATTCGGCAGTAGGAGACAAGGACAAAGAAAAAGCTCAATAATCTCCGATGGTGAAATGATTTAGGTCACGTGGGTGAAAGGGGGGCTCTGTGATAAGACTGCGAATGCACAGACCAAAAGGTACCTCGCAGGGCGAGCTGATCATACACTCCTAAGTGGGCAGGTCACGGTAAAAGGTTTATCTTGCCTTAAAAAGCCTCTCTCTCTCTGTCTACTGAGATCTTGCTTCCAGATACATACTCTGTTTACCTCAAATAAGCTCATAAAAATTCTGTACAGGTTTGGATGTTCCTATATTGACAATCAGATTATCCGAAATCCTCAACAAGAAACAAGTCCTACAAAGGTGAACGGAGGCGGCAGACCTTTCCGGAAAGCGAGCGCAAGGCCCCGAGGCGGACCTCTGCGGGGTCCTGGGGCCGAGGGCAGTGGGAGGGGGAGCGGGGACCAGACCTTTGGGGTCTCGTAGGCCATTTTCAAAAGTTCAGATATTCCTGAGGGGTTGTCAACATGGGAATGAGAGAATCTGGTTTACACTTTTAAAATGACGTCCCTGCTATACCGAGCACGGACGGCAGGGGGCAGGAGTGCACACGCAGGGGGCCACCGCAGGGAACCAGGGGCGCAGGCCGACTGGTGGACAGAGGGGCTCCTGAGAAGTGGAAGGACTTCGGGTATGTTTTGGAGAAAGACCCCCTGGACTGGCAGACATGGGGTAGGGGTGGCGCAGGATGAGGGAAAGGAGAACCAAGGGTGACAGTGGTTGGGGTCATCTGCCGGGAGCTTTACCCCGCTGGTGCGCCTTCCATCCAGCTGGCCACGTGCGGATGCCTTCTGGCTGCTCTTGGGGTAACTGACACCGGGAAGCCCCTGTCCCAGGAAACCAGGCAGCCCTCCACCCCCCTGCATTGCAGAGGGTGCTGCAGAGATCAGGGACCCGCATTCACAGGGGAGACCCTTCCACAGCGTGTCTGAGGCCAGAGCAGAGGGTGCGAGTGCGCGGCCCAGAAGGAAGCAGCCTTAGGTGCTCCGCACGCAAGTCCACCCTGCCTGGAAAGGCTTTGTGGGAGCCCAGCTCCGCTTCAGACAGCCGAAGGGAAGGCTTTGTTTCAAGTAAATCCTGGAGTATTAAAATGTGAAGACTGGAGGTCCCCAAACCGAAAATCCCCTCCAAAGCTCTTGTTCTACGAGTGATGGGTTTGAGGGCGGAATGGGGCTGGGGTTCATCCAAAGTCGGCGCCGATGAGCAGGGTCCAGCTGGACCCTGAGCAAGGGAGGTCCCCTGGCTCCCCAGCTCAGCCAGCCACCCAGAGGGGGCCCTTCCCCTGCTGTCCCTGTTATCACCGCAACTTCTAAACAGGGCCAGGCTGGAAAGAGGGGGTGCTGGGGGGTGGCGGGTCAGTCAAGCAATTAGTAGAAAACACTCACTAGAACACTTTTCTCCGTAAGCGCAGGTGGATTCGCAGAAGCCCCAGGACGTCTAATCTGGCCCTGTCCAGAGTCCCCCTGGGAGAGCCCTGGCTGGGTTGTCAGCAGCTGGGTGATGACAGCCGTGACTCAGCCAGGGTGGCTGAGGTGATTCCCTTTGGCCAATTCCAGGACCTGGGGCTCTCAGCCCAACTCAGAAGAGGAGGAACATCAGATCAATAAAGCTGGCTCCAATACAACTGGCTGTGCCGGCTGGAGGAAGGGCTGGGGGTACCAGCGCAAAGCGACGCACAAGTGCCGTGTTCTACAGGTTCAAGTGTTCCCATCCGGGAAGTGGGGGCAGAGGCTCAACCCACAGACCCACTCTGAGGGAGGAAAAGGCCATGGTGCAACAGCGTTGGACCTTCTAGAACCCCATTCACTGAGCACTGCCGCGGGCTTGGCCCGGCTTGCCGGAGGGACCCGCCCTGCAGAGGGCCCTGCGGCTGCGATTGTGTAAGGCCAGGGGATGGCAGCTCCTCTGCGCAGAACAGCGGCCAGGGCGATGTTAGCCCCCCTAGTCCAGCTGGAACCTCTCCCTTTCTGCCAGTGACCAGAACTCGAGGGTCCTGGGAGTTCTGAAGTTTTCCAGACAAACTCCCCCTACACAATAGGGCTCTGCGAGGGGACGGGGTGGGGGGACGTCCCATGAAACAGAGTAGGCAGGTGTTTCACGCTGAAGGCCCAGCACAAGGAAAAGCCCAGCAGAGGCCCACGGGGACAGTGAGCGGCCGGGGCTGGGCCGCTGGAGCGTGGAGTCCTGGTTTGAAAGCAAAAATAAATTCACACGCCTCTTCTCACACCCACAGCACCCCTGGTGCGCTGGGCCGACAGGACTGTCTCTGATGACTGACTGACACATAGATGGGTGAAGTTCACTTGTTAACCCCTTAGGAGCGTTATAGTCAATTTCCCGGGTTAAAGCTCATGTTCCTTGCGCCCTGGCTGGTGGCACAGTGGATAAAGGCGCTGGCCTGCGAACCCGAAGGTCGCAGGTTCAATTCCCAGCCAGGGCACATAACCAGGTTGCGAACCAGGTCTCCAATCAGATCTGTGGCTGGAGGCAGGTGAAACGCAACCATACATGGATGTCTCTCTCCCTCTCTGCCTCTCTTCCTTCCCCTTTCTAAAAATAATGAAATAAAATCTTTAAAAAAAAAAAGCTCATGTTCCTTTGTGCTCAGGAGAACTCAAATTTCCTTTCACCCAAAGCAGAGTTTAATATCACACACGTGAAATGATAGGCACCTACAAGAACCACCAAAGGTGGCGGAGCAGTGGGACATCACTTCTTTGGTGTCATGGGGACACTTTCTCAGTGACCTTCTGGCCTCCCCCTCTCCACCCCTCTTCCCTCTGCCCTTTGAAAGGAATTGTACAGTTGTGGCTCGACTGTCCCTTTCTGGCAGAAGGACCAATGCAAAGGAGGAGAAATTCGATCTCTGGTGGTGCAGAAAGGGGAAGAGATCACCTGCCCCTCCTTTCTGAGAGGATCTTCTACAGAACACTTGCCACTAATAAGCTCTTTTCCGGACCCCTGGACCACTGAGAAATGTCTTGAGGACCTGGAAGCCATTGTGTGCGAAATGCAAACACCAAGGAAGGTGGAGCCCTGTCTAGTTGTCTCCGGGAGGGTGGGTGCCCAACTTGGGCAGGTGCAGAATCTGGGCAGGTATGGTGCCTCACTCCCCGGTACATAACTATCTCCTATCATAAAAATCCCAGAAGTTTCACTTTTCCTTTGGATAAAAGCAGCAAGCTAACGGACGGCCACCCCTCTACCCGGTGAACCAGGCAGAATATATGTGACACAAGGTGGTGTCAAGCCCTCTCCCTGGAGGAGTGGCTAATTGTGGCACTGGAGAGCATGTATGGAAAGGGCCGTATCTTCCTGGCCACGTAAGGCCGTGACATGTCTGTCTGCAATCTGGCCATGGTGGGCAGACCGTGTAGCATGGCAAGAAGGCTTCTTCAATGGTCTAGCTAGCCAGCCGTAGGGCCAAACGATGCACTGCCACAGAGAACGAAGGAAGGGATGACCCACTTACAAATGTACCCAGTTTTCAGCGGATGAAAATGGATGGCATGAGCAGGAACACTGCCCGTCACCACGTAGGCAGGCGCAGGTGAGACGCGGCAGCACCTGCAGGCATTGTCCTGGCCCCGCGCCGGGAAACCAGAGTCCTTGTTACTAAGTTCCGCACATTTAAGTCCTTCTCGGAATGAGGAAAACTGGTTCCCCTTTTGTTTGTTTCCCCAGTCGGGAGGCCAAGCGGCCCGGGAGAACAGAGCGCTCCGGGAAGTTGGCGCACAGGTTTCCTGGCCAGGGGCCCCGCGGTGGGTCTGTCTCCACCAGCTGGCTGTCCTGAGACTCTCTCGGGCAACTACTCCTTCCCAACTCAGAAACAAAGCAAAGAGAAAACCCACTATCTGAAAACCCCAAAGAGATGACACTTCCTACGAATGCTCGTTCGCTGATGTGATACGTGACTCATAGCTCCCGGCATTGCAGCGACCTCAGCTGCGTGGAAGATACAGCGGGAAAGAGTGGGGTGTGCGTGCCGAGGGGAGCCCAAGGCAGGCCTCCCCTCCATCACAAAGGTGCCATGGGCTCCCGAGTCCTGGTCTGGGCGTCCAAGCTGCCACTCCTCCTGCCTGTCGTCCTCCTAACGGGAATTAGACCCTGGAGCTTCCTGCCAAGGCGCCAACTTGGAGAACTCCCTGGAAATACGCTCAGCATCACGTGCTGCTGCTACACACGTGCAGAGGGTGTCGCCTTGGTGCGTCCCCCGTCAAGAAGATAAGATGTTGGGGGGAAGTGGCCGCCGTTGTACGAATTAGAATTCTACTATGAAAGTGGGCCATCGTTCCTCATAAAAGAACACCGCGAGGAGACCGTCAGTTACTCGGAACAGGTGAAGACAGCACACCAGTTAACAGGAGGTCAAATGGATGCCCCAGGAGTTGCAGCGCCGGGCGCCGGCATCCCCAGGTTCCGGTCACGGGTGCCAGTCTTCACGGGGTCCTGTGCCGGAGAAGCCGGCCCCTGGGGAAGCTACTGAAACCTCCTGACGCTCCGTCTGCACTGCCTGTCATTTCCCTCCGCTGCTGAAGCAGCCTGGTCTCCCCCACGGAGCGTGCGTTCACTTCAGACGGAGGGCCCTGCCCCTGGGACCCTGGCTCCCCCCGTCAGCGTTCCTGCTGCCTCTGGCCGTCCAGTTCTCAGCAGCCCCGTCCCCACTTACCGGCTGTGGCTAGGATGGACATGGCTGGCGTCCCCCACCATCTCGGTCTTGCCCCTCAGTCCACCCCCTCCCCACCCATTTTCTCCCCTCGACCACCCTTCCGTCTGCCAGGGGTCCAGGAGACCCTCATTGTTGGGTGGCAGGATTCTGATGCTCCCCCTGGGATTATGATGTCAGCGCTGGGTGGCGCGCAGAGGGGACAGAGCGAAGAGGTGAGTGCGGACTGAGTGCAGCCGGTTTGAGCCAGCACGGGGCTCGGAACAGCGGCCGGTCAGCGGCAGGGCGGGCGGAAGCGCGCGGCGTGGCCAAATCCTTCCCTGGAAATGGTTTTCCTTCCCGGTTTCTGAATTCACCGCAAGCTGACTGATTCAGAAAGCGACCCCCCAACAACCTGGGAAATGTTGGAGGAGGAAATCATCTATTTTTTTTTTTTTTACAAGGCCTGGAAACGTGCTATCAATTAAGCCTATTAAGAGATTTCTGGAATAGGTCTCGTTGCAGAAAAGCATCGGTTCCAGGAAAGGTAGGCTTTGCAGGAGCTCTTGGAACCGCCCGAGGCGCAAGTGAACACAACGGCTAAGCACTGGTTACCCTTGTGGAATTGCTGCGCAACCCCCTAAAACTAGTTTCAAATAGCGGCAACAGTGAAACATTATAGCCTCAGAATAAAATCCCGTAAAACGACGACTGTGCTGCTACACCAACACCAGAAGTCTCCGTTAAGGTGGGTCTCGTAGCTGCCTGGCTGTCAGTAAGTCATGTTCAGCTGCAAAAGCACTAGAAGCCTACAACATCCACAGACCATGCCGCTCAACGTTACGTTCTCCTACGACCTCTCCAGGTCACGGCAACCCCGCCTTACCCATGTTCAAGGGGAGGCTAAAAATATTCACTAGCTTCTTACATTCTGAGTGTAACTGAGCCAGCATGCTCAACGGGCCACAGGATTCCAGCGTACGTGACACTCTGCCATCTCGGTAGAATAAGATCCCCGACCTTGGCATTTTCCCAGCCCTGCATTAGGTTGCACGGAAGGGACTCATTTCTGCAACAAGCCGTTGCTGACTGAGCACTTAACTGTGTGCAACGTACGATGAGGGGAGCTGATTAAGAGATACCTCTGTCCTCAAAGAGGTCAAGGTGTAATAGACAGACAGGTCCTCAGGAAGAGAAAATAAAGACAGGCAACTCACACCAAGATGCCCTGGGGGTCGGAGCATGGGAGGATTGAGAAATATGAAAAAAAAAAAAAGAGAAAGACATTTATTGAAAAAGATACAAGACAGCCCTGGCTGGTGGCACAGTGGATAGGGCACCAGCCTGCAAACCCAAAGGTCGCTGGTTCGATTCCCAGCCAGGGCACATGACCAGGTTGCAAGCCAGGTCTCCAACCAGGTCCGTAGCTGGAGGCAGGTGAAAGGCAACCATACATTGGTGTCTCTCTCCCTCTCTGCCTCTCTCCATCCCCCTCTAAAAATAAATAAAATTAAAAGAAAAAGAAAAAGATACAGGAAACATTGTACATCGGACAATGATACCTCAGTTCCCTTCAAAGTAGGCATCTTGGGACCTCACACGGTTCTCCCATTCACCACCAGCTTCCCTATAGAATTTTCCTGAATCTCATCAACAGTCTGAAATCTCTTCCCTTTCAATGGTGATTTTAGTTTTGGGAAAATCCAGAAGTTGCAGGGCACCAAATCTGGGCTGTAGGTGGGCCGAGTCACCTGGGTGATTTGATGTTTGCAAAAAAAACTCTGCACCAGACGCGATGCAGAGCTGGTGTGTTATCCTGATGAAGCTGCCCATCGCCAGTTGCCCAAAGTAGTGGCCTCCTGAATCATCTGAACAGTTTCCATGGAGGAATGTTCAGGCTTCATGCAAAACTGGTGCAGGTTTGTGGCAGTACTGGCTCGGTCATTTTGAATACAACGGCTACACAGTACACAATGACGCCTCCCGCCCCCACTGACCAGTCGAGTGAGGTCGCCATTGGTCCTGCAGGCACATTCCAGGCCCCTCTCCTTGGCTGCCAGGGAACCTGATGTCAGGTAAAGCATTCTCATTTTACTAACAATGGCTGGGCTTTTTCCAGACCGACCTCGTAGATGCTAAAATGAGGCATTCATGCATCTTTTGATTGTTCATTTTAAATACGTAACACACTATTTCTTACGTTGTTTTCATGTCAATAAGCACTGCCCCCTGATAGAGGAAGTGTCGGGGGTGAGGAGAATGTGGAAGCACTAGGAGCCTGGACCACCAGTATCTTCTCAGGCCCAGTGGAGGTGTTTCAACCTCAATCCACACGTGACCACGGCTCCCTGCACTGCCGCCTGCAGCTGTAGAGACGCACTTCCTGGCCCCCTGCAGCGCAGAGGCGACACAGGGAAAGGGCAGGGAAGTAAGAAATTCAGGCAGCACCAGGTCTAATCAGAGCATTCGTGAACCCAGGCTGTGCCACGTGGAAGCAGGGGGTAGAGTCGGGGGGCCATGGTGAGTGCTGAGCACCCCATACCCCAGATACATGTCCACGCTACATCTATGTGCAAAGGACTAGGAGGCCCTGGGATACCTCTGTAAAGCCTGAGCATCTGCTGAGCATGAAACAACCACTCCCTACATGATCCTAACTACGTATATTATTGTTGGCCTGCCTGTCGCTCACCCAGCCAGACAAGGGTGGCAGCGTGAGACTACAATGATCCACATTCCGGAAACAAACACTCGGCTAGAAGAGACGCGTGGCACAGTTCTACGACAGGAACCCAGGGACTGTCATCAGACACCAGTCAGTAGCTCTGTTAACAATTCTGGACAAAAAAGAAAACCTTGGGGCAGATGCTGGGCAGAGCAGAACAGACAAAAATATACATTCATTTTCCCTTGGCTTCCAGCTAGCTCATTAAATTTCAAGGAAAGTTCTGAACTTACAAGGTCACAGCAGAAGGGACATCTTCCATGGAATAGGTGTGTGATGACATTGGGAAGGCAAATAACACAGGCAAGGACTGACTGAGGAAACAATGCAGCGCAGGCCAGAACCTGGAATCCCTGCCAAGGGGGCAAGGCCCGTGTGGCAGGAAGACAGGGGCGAGGAGTGGGGAGCTGTTCCCCTCAACAGTGAAAAAGAAAGGCAAACGTAACTTGCAGGAAAAGCACACCTCGCCCCAAGGAAAAGCCCGTCTATGGGAAAGGCAGAGTTGGAATACATGGAGACAGGGAGCATGCGCAAATGGCAGAGCGGGAGACAGGACCAGGCGTGTGCCCAGGACGCTCTGTGGGAATCAGCTAGGGTCGCCTCTTATTTGTGTGAAGGTCCACGGGAAAACGTGCAGAGGAGATTCGCACCTAGATAGGAGGCAGGAAGAGGAAGGTGGCTTTCACCGTGAGCCCGTGTTTCCTAGTTGATTTTCTAGAAACCAGGCACATGACTCACTTCAAATTTTTCAAAAACAAATGTAAACCTAGACACATTTATCACTTCCTTCCCCTACAAAAAAAAGTGTTCCTTCCAAGAAAACCCTTGAAATCCAGTCCTTGGTCAAACCTCATGACAAGAACTAAAAGGACGAAGCAAAACGTGGCTTCGGGGAACTGAGCTCATCCAGGACAATCCAGAATTCTGGGAACTGTTCTTCTCCTGAGAAATGCTGCCATCGAAGCAGAGGGTGGTTGGGGGGGGGGGGGGGGGGTCCGAAGACAGCAGGAAAGATAGCCCAGGCTTGAAGTGACACTTGGTGCCACTATTCCGACAAGCAAGACTGGCTGAGGAGTTTTGTGAATGTTTCATGGCTCACCTGTCCCTCCCAAAGCCAGGGCCTTTTGCTGGGAATGAATGTGCACATGTGTATGTGTGTGTGTGTGTGTGTGTGTGCAGGGAAGGCAGGGTAGGGGTGGAGGTGAGAGTGTATTTCTTTGGGTTCTGCATCCCATGGCCAGACTCTTGGACCCAAAAGCCTAGACCACATAGAGAAGCCTGTCCTCCAACACGCCTCCAGTGCATGAAGAAGTAGTCACAGGCTTCTCTGTACTAATGAGCCCACGTGTGGCTCCTCTGTGGCGTGCTACACAAAGCATGGTCACTGGGTCATGGTGTATACTCCCCTCTGCTGTTCTGCAAGCCCTTGAAAGGAAAGACCAGTCGTGTCACACTCGCTTAAGTGTTCAGCCCCGGGCCCTGTCATCCCTGAATCCCGGCACCCAGCGCCGGGCACGCTCTTCCCCCAATCCCGGTGCCTGGCCCGTTTGCACAGTAGCCAGGACAGAGACAGCGACAAAGAAGCGGATGGAGGTTCCGAGTCTTTCTTCTGCTCTGTTTTGCCTCCCCTTCATTTTCACTTTTCCCATCACTAAGCATTTTTGGAATTTATGAATCTACCTTGTAAGGATAACAGCATAAAAGTTACCAAATACTTGGATAGAAGAGATGTTGATGGGAGACCCACCTCTATGCCCCTGTCCACCTCCCCCTGCTCCCCTCAGTGACCTGCCAACTCCCACAGGTCAGGATTTCCAGCCCAGACCTCGCCCTTCAGCTCCAGAACCACACGTCTAAGTACCTGCTGGACGCCGGCATGGGGATGGGCCACACCGGGCCAGCAATGAACTCGGGGCTCCAGGCACCACCCCACCCGTAGTCGGGTCTCCAGAAGATGCTAACAAGGCTGCAGAGCCCGCAGGGCATCACCTGCTCAACACCGGTCCATGCCACCCCTCTGCTGCCTGTGGATGACACCCAGGGCCCTCAGAACGAAGGGTGGCCCCCTGGTCATCAGCACCCGGCTTCCTCATCCTCCTCCACACCCACCCCACCCCCACAGCTCCAGTCCCCACGGGCATCATGCCCCCCGACCTCCACGCCTAGCTTAGGCCCTTTCAAGACTCTGCGTGACACTCACCTTCTGAAGTTCCTTCTAAACCTCCCCACCCCTAAGCTGAGTACTAGCCCCCTTGTCTTCTCCCCAGAGCCTCGGGGCGACTGGCCAGCCCTCCGTGTTTAGGACGGGATGAACCGACTCTCCGTGCGCACGGGACGGAAGACATCAAGCTCAAAGCGGTGGACCAACTTGTTCGATGACACGCGTACTCTAAGTGACAGGGCTGCAACCAGGACTTGGACTCCTAACCCAGCACTCCCGCTTCCACAGTCCCGGGTTCCTGTCCTGTCACCCCTTCTTCCCATGACTTCCCACCCGGTCACCAGACGGCCTCTGAGAAGGGTCCAGCACCGGGCCCGCAGGAGGGCCTAGCGGGCTGCCTGTCCCCGCCTGCCCCTCCGCCCCTGGCCAGAGGCTGCAGGAGACAAACCAGCGGCCCAGCCCCAGCCGCCGCCCATTGGGAGATGGGGGCTCAGCCATGGAAGCAGCCTCAGGCCACCCGGGCCGCCCCGGCTCCCCGCCCGCGAGAGAGGGGCTCACTCACCAGGCCCTCCTGCCCCGACTGGCGCCCGGAGACGGAGCTCCAGGGTAACAGCCGCTAACTGCCGACCAGCCATCATCCCTGGACGCTGATAGGACACCATCCCTGCCAATCCCCCGGAAACGGAACTTCTGCTCTTCGCACGCCCGGGGCCCAGCCTGCTCAGGGGCCTTTTCCCTTCACCCCCGGGACTCCCGGGTCATCTCCAGGAAGCACCCCACGGAGGCCGACACTGCGCTAGGCCTCCTGAGTCCCCTGAATCCCCCTTGGTCCCCTCAGTTCCAGAGTCCCTCTCAGACTGCGGGCTCTTCCAGAGCAAGGTCTACGTGTCGTCACTGCCCTTCTCATCCCCAAGGCCTAGGACAGGAGACGGAGGGACAGATAAGGGTCCAGGCCCTTAACACGTCATCCCTGGATCATCCCCAAAGTTCTTCCCTGAACCTCAGTATCCCCAAGCGTATGGCCTGAGCAAGGATCTCAGGTTCATGGTGCCTGGGGTACAGCAGCTGTCTGCTGTCGCTGAAGCCAGAGCCAGGCACATGCCCTGGGAGAGAGGAGCTGGAGCCACCACCAGGGACCCCTCCCAAGCAGCGACGGCTCAGACGGGCAGATCTGTGAGGAGAGTCAGGAATCGACTGGGATGGCCGCTCGGGGTGGACTTGGGATCCCGGGAGACCCCAGAAGACAGTGTCCATGAGCAAAGCTGAGATGCAAGCACTAAACACAATCACAGGGATGACCCCAGGGGCCTGGCTCAGGCTCGGAGACCAGGCACAGGACTGGGACTGCGGAGGAGCCAAGGGGAACAGGAGGAAGAGGAGAATCTGCTGAGGGACCCTGAGGAGCTGTGCAAATCTACCTTATCAGCCACACGGGACCGTGGGTGGCAGGGCAGCCACACCGTGGGCGCGGGTAGGAATCTTTCCTGTTGGCACTTAGGGAGCCACGGGGTGATTTTTCACCAGGGAGGCCGCAAACCCAGGCCCAGGCCTGGGGGGAGGACGGATGGCAGGGAGAGGAGAGGGGGACTAACCAAAGCGTCCTTAGCTCCATCAACGTTGGGAAAGGCTGCAGGCCAGCTGAACGGCGGGCGCCGGGGCGGAGCCAGCCTATCTGCCCGTGGCAGTCTTTTCTCTCATCTTGGCGGGGAAAAGTGTAACTGGGACATTCCCGGCGACTTCACTCACGTTAATGTTGGAGGACCACACATTTCGAATCCATCCAGGGTCTCGCATGATTGGAATCTGAAAAGCAAAAACACGTGAGAAATGAGTGAGCGAGAATGCTCCGGAATCAGACCGCGGTGATGACGGTGCTGGGAACGTCCCCAACAGCCCGGCACGGCACGCTTTTAACGGGGTGGACTCCATGGTCTGTGCGGGGCCTGTAGTCAGCAGCCACGCCTCAGGTGGGTGACGGCTCCGGGCTTGACTTCTTATGTGGCGAGTGGACATCACCACCCCCGGCACTGCCAGCGGGGCTGCGAGCAGCAACCCAGTCCCCTCGGGTGAGGGAACAAAGCCTGGCACATGCATGACCTATGACCATTGCCGTGACAAGATCCGAGCACCAGGACCTGCGGAGTCTGCCTCGCCTCCACCCCAGTTAGACCTCCCAAAGGGCGACCACCCCCTGGTGGGGCCCAGCCCAGCTGGGTTTCCCTAGATCTTCAGTGATACTGCGTTATCCCCAGAAACAAATACCCTCCGAGCCCAACAAAGCAGCGCAGAACCAACAGCCCTTGAAGCCTCTTCCTCTGGTCCCCCTCGCCTGCCAGCCGGCCTGCTGGTGCAGGGGCTGTTCCCACGCCCACCCATCAAGTTCCTGGGCTAACAGTTCAGGTGCTGCTGTAGGTCACGACTTACAAGTTTCTCAGAGGCCATGGACTTCACTAGCTGACGGAGGAGGGGATGCAGAGGTGAATAAAATTAAAATTTCTCCCTGAGTCACTCATCTCATTGGGGGAACAAGCAGGCAATCCTATAGAAAATTGTGTTGTCTCCCCAATAAATACAATAAAAACTTTAAAAATACTTGTACTAGGTTACGATAAGTTAACTGGTCCCTTTGCAAGGATTCTGCAAGTACCCGGGAACACACCAGGAAGAAGGGACAAAAGAGGAAGGCAGGAAGGGAGCAATCCTGAGACTTTAGTTTGGCTCAAGGACATTTTTCATCTCCCTGGGAAGAGAGGCTAGTGACCCAACCTAAACGTAATCTTAAGA
This sequence comes from Noctilio leporinus, assembly GCA_004026585.1. Taxonomy (NCBI): domain Eukaryota; kingdom Metazoa; phylum Chordata; class Mammalia; order Chiroptera; family Noctilionidae; genus Noctilio; species Noctilio leporinus. Next base: position 29,995 of record PVIW01010841.1, read on the forward strand.
AGATGCCCTTCTGTAATTTTTTAATGATTATGTCACATGTGACCATTTATTAAATTACATTATTTATTAAGAAAAGGTCACCAGCCCTCTGGTAGCACAGCGGATAAGGTGCTGGCCTGCGAACCCAAAGGTCGCTGGTTTGATTCCCAGCCAGGGCACATAACCAGGTTGCCAGCCAGGTCTCCAGCCAGGTCTGTGGCTGGAGGCAGGTGAAAGGCAACCACACATGGATGTCTCTCTCCCTCTCTCCCTGCCACTCTCTCTGGAAATGACTAAACTGCTGCATCTGAGGTGACGAGGGGCACTCAGAGAAGAGAGGAGGGAGAAAGGCCACTGAGCAGAGAAGGCGGCACACTCAAAGGAACGAAGCATCCCACGTACATCTGTACGTCTGGGGAGCAGCGAGGGGGTCCCGAGACTGCAAGTGGACACAGAGGGGCCCTGGAAGGGTCCGTGGTTGGGAGACAGGGGGCCAGTGGGGCCATTTTCTTTCTAAGTGCCCTTCCCACGCACGTCTTTTGCAGAGACAACAGGGACCTGGGTGGCCATGTTAGGAAGGTGCCCAGACAGAGGCTGGCTGTGGTTTGAGGGCAATCGCTGCTCTGATGGAAACTGCAGTCGACGGGACCAGCAGGCCCGCGTTCCACAGGGTCGATCTGGGGGGACCGTTGCCGTAACCTGGGTCCACTGCTGGCATCCACCGGGTCGTTTCCTGCGAGCCCGAGCCCAGGAAAGAAGGCAGATGCGAGTTCACACTACTCTCCCAGTCTCCGTCCGCGTTGGGCCAGTGGGCTGAGGCCACTGGTCTCTGCTTCACAGGGCAGTTAGCCCAACCCTAGCTTCAGCGGAGCAGAGCGTCTGCACCCTCCCGGGGTCCGTTTCCACCCCTGTGGACGAGCCCAGCGTGCCGCCCAAATACCACATATGCACACTGGACACAGAGGCTCTGAACCGTCCAAACTCCTCAGGGGGCACAAGCCATGGCATGCCCACCAGCACGCACCGGGGACAGCAGGACAGCAGTTAGCTGATGGGACACGGATGAGGCGGCCCAGGACAGTTGGCGGCAGTTCAAATGCGTGAGGCCCGGGTCTGATCCTGATTTAAAAAGTCAAATACCAAATATACACAAGGTGGGGCAAAAGTAAGTTTACAGGTGTGAGGACACGAAACAATTTATTCGTGTTTTATTAATTACTGTATTATTTTCTTTTTAAGAGTATTTTATTGATCGTGCTGTTACAGTTGCCCCAATTTCTTTCTCTTTGCTCCCCGCTGCCCAGGACCCCTCTTCCTTCCAACAATCCCATCCCCTTAGTTCATGCCCATGGGTTGTGCACGTAAGTTCCCTGGCTTCGCCCTTTCCTCTATTATTCTTAACTTCCCCCTGTCTATGAACAACTGTAAACCTACTTCTGTCCCACCCTGTGTATATTTTACTGCCTATAGGAGCGATGATGCTGACCCAAGGGTCCGGGTTGATTTTAGAGATTAAATATAAACCCAAGAACGCCCAAAGTGCTGAGCCCCTGTATTCCAACAAGACTTACTCTCCAAGCGAAGAACAAAATAGCCTCATTCCACCCACAGCTATCTGTTGTCATTCAACACTTTGACACAAAATTGGAAGCCCGGGCTTCAGGCCCTGGGCAATAGGCAGGTACCAACCTCTGGAAGTGACAAGTGAGCGTGGGTTTGAACCCCAGTTCTCTCACCAAGAGCTGTGTGGCCCTGGAGGGAGTTACCCTGAGCCTCAAAGGCACCCCCCTCCAAATACCACCACACTGGAGGTGACGGCTTCAACGTATGAACTGGGGGAGCACACAGACATTCGGTCCATCACAGTTATTTATATCCGTTAAATTTTCAGTGAGGGATAAAAGGGAAAAAGTAGAGACGGAAAACAGTCATGAATGAACAATGCAAACGTACATGTCACCGGGTCCTACTTGTTTGCAAGGAGTGGACAGAAAGGCGGCCTCGGCTACTGGTGCCTAGACAAGGCCCCAAATAATTACAGTTTCTGATGTAGCTGAGGCACAAGCAAGCCCATGCAGAAGGTGATCCCCTGCCCCTCACACTGAGTTGTCCGCTTCTGATCGGCACCCAGGACCAGTAACTAACCTGTCCTGTGCATTACTGTCTGCACAGCAGCATCTCTTCTGATTCTTACATTGGCTCTACAAGGTAACTATTCCCTGCTACCCTTTCTTTACAGACAAGGAGATCGAGTTTTTGTTCTTTGTTTTTTAAAGATTTTACTTATTCTCAGAGAAAGGGGAAGGGAAGGAGAGTGAGAGGAAACATGCATCTGTGTGTTGCCTCTCAGACGTACCCCAACTGGGAACAAACCCACAACCTAGACACGTGCCCTGACTGGGATTCGGACAGGCGAGCTTTCACTTTGCAGGACAACTCCCAACCAACCGAGCCAACCCAGTCTCAGCAAACTTGCCTGCTTGTGTTCAAGGAGAGAAGACTGAGGCTTAGAAAGACTTCAATGACAGGCTCCTTTGCTGACCCACAGTCAGGATTCCCTGACCAGACCTTGACCTTCAGCCCCAGACCACTTGCATCCAGGTCCCAGCTGGACACCTGCACTTGGATGGCTACAGGCACTTCAAACTCATCAGGCCAATAGGTTCTATCTAACCCGGGTCCCCCCTGGGTCCTCCAGAACAGTGTAGACATGGAAAGAGAATCTGCAGTCAGGGGAAATGGATCTAAGCCCTGGTTATACTACTTCATAATGCTTGGTCTTGAGTCAGTCACTCCATGTTTTAGAAGTTCATTTTCTTCCTTACAAAATGAGGTTAATGCTACTACCTGCATCTTCAAAGCCAGTGAACCCACCTTTGTGCTCATGGGTGACCCTGGGCCAACTGGATAATCCAGGGTCATCTCCCTACTACGAGGTCAGTGACAAGAATCAATTCCATTAGCATTCTTTCATGCTATATAATTAACAAATTTGTGAATCCCAGGATTAGGACGCGGACATCTTTTGGGGGGGCCACTTTTCTACCTGTCGTGCCTCCTAATGGGATCACCTACACCTGACCTTGGCCACACTTCAGTCCATTCTCCAGCTGCAGCCAAGGTCATCTTTGTGAAACACAAGCTGGTCTTGTCGCCCCCATGACTAAAACCACTCAAGGAACTATATAAAATGCATATGATTTTTAAGCTCCCCTCACCCTGGTGAACCAATTTCCCAGCCACCTGTCCAGTCTCATCTCCCATGGTCCCCATAATCCCTCTGACCAAGTCACCCTAGCCTTTCACTCCCTCCTATCCATCCAGTCACAGGGCCTTTGCACATGCCCCTCCCTCTGCCCAAGACCCATTTCAGCTGGTCCATCACTACCCCTCCTCAGACCACAGCAAGCATCACCTCCTCAGAGAAGCTGCCCCTGGCCTCCTCACCTTGGCCAGATCATCCCTGTATCCCCTCATAGCATCGTTATCACCCCCTCATAGCATTGAGCACAACTTACAACGTCACATTTGCTTGTGTAACAATCCAGCTGCTGGTGGCCTCCTCCATGAGGGCCAGTCCTCATCATGGCATCCCCCACAGTGTGAGCGGGTGGGAGGCAGGCAACCAATACCTGCTCAACGTAAAAGTATGGTGTTATCAGTATACAGATGAGGACACTGAAGCTCAGAAGGTGTAGGGACACGGTCAAGGTCACAGCTAGCAAGTGGGGCGGGGGGTGAGCTGCACTTGACTAAGGTTTGCTGACCTCTGAGCCACGACATAAGTCTGTCTACATCATGTCTACTTGGGAGAGGGGCCGTGGTCAGCCTTCTCTCTGGACTTTCCCTGAGGGGAGGAAGAAGGTGGCATGGGTCCCTGCAGCCACCTGAGATGCGACTTCCAGGATAGACATCTCCCCCGACAAAGGAATGGCCCCCACTGCGGGCGCCTCCCCAAGCCTCGGGTTTCTGTGACGGCCACTGGGACCGCGGGTGCTGCCCAGCTCTGTCGGCCTCAGTGGCCACCACATCCGGCCCTGACGAAACCCGGCGGTGTGCTTAACAGGCGAGGCTGGAGCCCCACCTGGGCCACGTCGGCTGTGTGTGTGTGTTAGATCACAGGGAGCCCCAAGTTTTGCTGTTCCGCTCACTGGGGTAGAGCCTCACAGTTGTCCCCTTAAATGGGAGGGAGCCTAGTGGGTCACCTACTCAATAATATGCAGGACAAGCGATGTTTTCCAAGTCGGAAGCTAAGCTGTAAGACACTGTCTAGCACCCCCACGACCTCCCGCTGCGCCCTTCATAGGGATGCCAGCTGTGGTGTAAGAGGTTTGACCCCTGGGAGTCATGTCTGTGTCTGTCTAGGCAGTCCTGTCAACAGTGCCAGCTGAGCGGCCTTCTAGCCACCCCCACCCTTGTCACCAGAAACACGAGGGAAGTCATGGGAAGTCATCATGGTTCTTCCAGGCGAGCCCACCCACCAATTTCCACGGAGTCATCTTGGTGACACTGGGGGAGCAGAACAATCGCCCGCCCGCTTCCTGACCCGTGAAATCACAAGATCTGAAGTGGTTGGTAGACTTCCGGCCAAGATGGAGGTGCAGGGAGGCACACTGCTCTCCCTCCACAGCTAAGCAGGAGTACAACCACCTCAAAACTAGAGACAACCAGAAATTCCAGAAAGCCCAACAAACAAAGGTATGAAGAAGAAACACTCCTCCGGACAGGCAGGAGGGTGGAGCTGGGACAGAGGACGCGGATGGGCGGTGCAGTATGAAGAGAGGTGGAAAGCGCACCCACACATTTAAAAAAGCAGGGACGCCTGGGGAAGCACCAGACTAGACCACAAGGCTTCTGGTTCCAGCACCAGGGGGAAAATAACACCTCATTGCTTCTGACCACAAAACCAGTGGGGGCTGAGGCGGAGGAAGAAACTGCCGGTCTCTCAGCAGAGTCCATTTGTTTAGAGGCCTGCACAGTCCTGGAACATCCACAGACCCACCCACTCTGGGAACCACGGCCAGGGCAGCAGCTAGAGAGGTGCCAGTCCCATACGAGAAGCAGGAGAAGTGCCTAGAAAAGGGGTGAGTACTGAGCAAGGGGCATTATTCCCTCCCCGACATACAGTGCCACAACGTGGTAAAATGGGTCGCCCGGGACAAATACTAAGGCGCCACACTTTACAACATAACAGGTGCGACTACCTAAAGACACAGAAGCAAACATAGGAGCCTGTCAAGGTGAGGAGAGAGAGCAGTACCGCCTGAAAAAGAAAACAGATCAAGGTTCCAGTGGGAGAACTAAGTGATGAGATGCCAACCAGTTTAAAACGCTGGTGAAGAAGATGCTCACTTGACAGGTGTGCTTGGGCACAGCAAACGCAGAGGGAAGAAGTGAAGGCTATGCTAAGGGAAACAAAGGAAAATCCACATGAAACCAATGGTGAAAAGAAATAACTGGGGTTCATATCAGTGATTGGGAACATAAGGAGCAAAATAAGCAGGCAACCATTACAGAGTGAAGAAACAATAATTGAACAAAAATGAAGAGAGGCGTAGGAACCTCTGGGACAACTGTAAATATGCCAACATCCAAATCAGAGAAATGCCAGAAGAGGAGGAAGAGCAATTGAAAACTTACATGAAAAATAAGAAAACCTTCATAAATTTGAAGGAAATAGACATACAAATCTAGGAAGCACAGAGAGTCCCAAACAAACTAGATCCACAGAGGAGCACACCAAGACATCTCATAATCAAAGTGCCAAAGATTGGAGATAAAGAGAAAATCTTAAAAGCAACAAGCGAAAAGAAGAGAATTATCTACAAAGGGGTTCCTATAACACTGTCAGATGATTTCTCAAAAGAAACTTTGCAGGCCAGAAGGGACTGGCAAAATGTATTCAAAGTGATGAAAAGCAAGGACCTACAACCAAGATGACTCTACCCAGCAAAGCCATCATTTAGAACACAGGGCAAAGTGCTTCCCAGACCAGGTAAAGCTAAGAGAGTTCACCATCACCAAGCCATTATTATATAAAATGTTAAAGGGACTTAAGAAAAAGAAGATCAAAACCAAGAGCATTACAATGACAACAAACTCAATCATCAACCACACAACCTTAAAAACAAAAACCACCAGAACAGGATCAGCATCATAGGTGTAGGGATCTTTGGGAGGGTTAGCAGCTGGGATGAGGAAGGGGGAGAACCGGGGAAATGGGGCAGGGATTAGGAAACATGGTTGTTAATAGAGGAATGGGAGAAATCAGGGAACATATGCACAACCCGTGGAAATGAAGTAAAGGGGTTGGGATTGCAGAAGGGAAGGGGGGTCCTGGGTGAAGGGGAGTAATGGAAAAAGAAATCGGGGCAACTGCAACAGCATAATCAATAAAAGACGCTTAAGAAAAATAAAATGGTTATTAAGGCCCCACGTTTCCAAGCAGTTTGTTTTGGAGGAATAAACAAACAGCCGGCCCAGAGCACAACTTTGTGGGGAGAGGATCCAGACTGTGTTTCTCCATGCGATTGTGAATCAAATTGCACCCGTGTATCCGCTGCACAGTAGGGTGGTTTAGCAAGATGTCTCTGTGTTTGCTCTTAACTGTACAGTTTGTGCTTCTGAGTGCTTGGTGTGTGTGCTCTTTATTTTCTGTGTAGTTATGGCCAAATGGCGAGGCAGACTCTCCCATGTGACATCTCATCCCAGTCCTCACGGCCTTCTGTGCCCCAAAGACTGTACACGTACGCACATGTGTCTGTGGGATAAGGTTTGATTAGAAAACGAGGGCATAGCCCTTGACGAGCAAGTTCTAGTGGGGAATGCAATACAGGCTATCAGTGAAGGCCCATCGTTGGCCAGGCCCTAGGCCAGGAGCCGGGAAGAAAACCTGGTGCAGTGCCCTGGCCTCCACGCCCATACTTGGGCCCCTCTGAGCCCATGAGTGACAGCTCAGAGACAAGCCACCTCAACCCAGTTCCCCACCAACAATTCCTGAGGCCGTCTCATGGGATGTTATGCAAAGCCCAGTTTTTTGGTGGGCCTGATAGATGCAGAAACAGAGATAAAGATGCTTTTCCTGCACGGCTTCTCAGTGCCCTCACTTCATCGCTGGACACCGCCAGGCTCCCAGAGGGAGCAGAATGTAGTGTTCCCCTCACCATGTGAGCCTGAGCCCCGTTTCCCTGAGCACGTGGTGGTATCTGTATGTCACGTAACTCATTCAGGGGAAATCCTGCTTCAGAAATAACAGGTGGCCTGGTGTCCCATCTCCTCCGGTCTCCCTACCCCCTGCAAGATAAAGCCATCAACTCGAGAACTTCAGGTCTAAATGACAAACATGTCTTCATACTGATGTTCACTGTCAATCACTTGTATGCAAATATTCAACAAAAGTCCCCTAGCTTACTAAAATAGAGTAAGCCACATAATGGTACATTAAACACTCAACTTAATAGTTACTTCATGTTCTCCAGTGCAAAGGAAAATATTTGTTACGCGACATTAAGTAACCTCAAAGCAAGGCGTGAAAGAGTCATGCGGTTCATGACATGTGAAAATGTGCACAAAGGCCAGCTTTCAAAACTCAGGTCCCGGCCCACCTGACCCATGAACTCAAAAGGAGGCAAGTTTCACCAGCCCAGAACGGGATGAAACAGCAGCCTCTGAAGACGACAGATACACGTGACGTTGCTCCGGCCTTTCTCTGAAGAGGCGGGTGAGCTGAGAGCCAGTCCGCAGCCCTGATTCCCGGGAGGAATTTTCATTACGCAAGAGCGCGGAGGAAGCCCCTTGACCTTGAGTACAGCCAGTCCCTTCTACGAAAGCTGGTCTCCTGAGACAGATGCTGTGAAGCTGGACCCCGGCCAGGCCGCAGAGCCAGCAGCAGGCAAGAGGGTGGCGGCCTAGGAATGTGGACCCCGCAGGACATGCGGTGCCCCGACTCCTCCGGGCTCACCCCGGGGCCCCACAAGCTACGAAACAACCAACCCTGGGGGTCCAGGGCCCGCGGAGGGGGGCATGAAGGGAAAGTGTGTCCGTTGCTTGAGAGAAAAGGACAACACAGTCAGCACTGATACAGCGACACGGTCTGGCCGCCCAGCACGGGCCACTCAGCCTCGGCCAGACCTCAGGCAAAGCTGGACTCCGGGCTGGGGAACCAGCCCAAGTTGAGGCAGGCAGGGCAGCTGGGCCTGTCCGCTCCTCCCCTGACACCGCTGCAGGGCCAGGGCTGGATGGGGAGGGAGTGACATGGGAGGTGGGGAGGGACACAGGGGGCTTGGTGCCCAGGCTCTGCAGGTGCCCCAGCCGGCAGGGCTGACGGATCAGGGGTGAGTCAGGCTGTCCGCCCCGAAGGCAGCCAGGCAAGCTCTTCTCCACTCACCGCCCACCTCCACCCCCAACCCCACCCCCATGAACGGTGGCCTTCCCCGTCCCAGGCCAAGTCGCTATCAGCAGCAGGCAAGGAAGGAGCCAGCAAGTCATCAGGTTCAGGGAACACTGAGCAGCTTTGTGCCGTCCGGGGTGACAGGCCAAATTCCTAACTCATGATATGCAGAGTCTCACAGGCCGGGGGCTTTCAGCAAAGCAGGGAGCCAAGGTCCACTCGGGGTTAGCCCAGGGTGGCCAGAGGGGCCCGTGCTCAGCCCCTGCATCAGGCCGCAGGCCACCAGGAGGGCAGCTCCCCGGGAAGGCAGACAGACCTCGGGTGCAGCGGGTGCGTGAGCTGGGCCAGCTTCCCATCCGGCAGTTGGCTCAGGAGCAGCTGGGGCCAGCCCCGGGTCACAGGGGTCCTGCCGTGGCTGCCCGAATGTGCACCCCTCTGAACGGCCCCCTCACACTGCCGGCAGGTCGCCCCGTGGAGCGCCTGGACCCACTGAGACCACTCTGGAATCCTTAGATCGGTGTGTCCCAAACCCAGCTGCGCATCGGTTCCACGGGCAACTTGTTACGGGTGCCCACAGCTCAGTGCCAGAAATCTCATCCCATGAGGAAAGGATCTGGGGTCCCATAGTATTAAAAATAAAAGTTGCTCAGGGATTCTGGTGCACCGCGCTTTCCGGAGGCAACCGACCGCCCCCCACCCGCAGCCTTCCTGCTCCCCGGTGCCAGGCTCTGCTGACTTGCTAGCTCCACCTGCCACGTTTATCCTGCCAGTCCCCACGAGCAAACGCCACGCTTCCACTCGCAACTGGACAAAGGTACCCAGGGAGCCCCTGGGGCTCAACACAGGGAACAGAGGTCAGCCCCGGACCATGACGGTAAAATTGAAAACTTGGAGCCCTGCATCGCCCTTTCTTCCATTTTCATCCCAGGAAAACCTCTGGGGAAGAGCCATTTCAATGAGTTGCATGCAGTGGCTTCCCCTCGGGGACGCACACGGAGTCACACGGGAGCGCCCAGAGGGCAGCGGGGATGGGAACTCCAACAGGGGAGCCAGGTGGCCACTCCGTGCAGCACCTGCTGGGCTCTGGCGCCACGTGCTAAGCACTTCAGACACTGCCGCTCAGGATGGAGCCCTGTTCGCCCCTCAGGATCATGAGAATTCACCAACACACCCAACCTCGGGGGCTACTCTCCAGCCTGGAGCCCAGGAACCTCTCATTCTCCCTGAAGAGTCTGGTATTTGGGATGCTCTGTAGGACCTCATGGAACCTGCACGGCCGCCCATTGTCCAGAGGAGGTCACCCTTGTGAACCCACGCAGGGTCAGAGCCAAAGCAAGGAGAAGAAAATGGGACCAGACTGTCCACTGGCATTTTCACAGGAAGTGAAAACATTCAGAATCCTGGGGGCAATCGTGACTTTTTGCCTTGAATCCACCAGCAATTCCTGAGGGGACCCAGTACTGCAAGGTTCCATTTAGGGCACAGTCACCGTGTGAACTTGACCCCTGCAAGCCCTCACGTGAGTTGTTCTTAGTGTTGAAAAGTCATGGACATTGCCAACCCGTAAGAAAGTGGGGGGCACCAGCACTTAGACCGACGCCAGCAAAGCACGTCCACTCGTTTTTCATAGAATGATCCAGCTCCCCAATGGGGGACCATCATCCACAGAAACACGTGCACATGCACGTGGCAGCACCCAATGGTTTCCACAAGGCATCTGATAAAACCTTGCAACATGCCCTAAAGGATCAGTTCAATAACATGGGTTGGGCAATACTATACTAAGTACAGATCATTCAACTAACATCCCAGAAAAATGGGGAAATCATTGCACGGATGGCTGCATGCCACTGGCTCCATCTTAGCTCTCTCCTTCTGAAACCTTTTATCAATATTGAGGTGAAACAGAGGCATGTTTGCGAATCATGGTCAAGGATGGTGTCGTGACTTTGTACTTTGAATCAGGCCCTCTGAACCAAACTCATAGTGCATAAAAGGATAAAACAAAATGACATCGTGTGGCTCCGAAACAAGGTAAGGATGGTCATGAACAAATGTCAAGCTGCTGGTCCCGAGGCTGATCCAGGAGCCAAGGTGTGGCCAGCACCTGGGGAGGGACCCGTGGGACTGGGCCAGGAACCAGGCTTCCCACTGCAGCCCAACTTGGGGAATGGTTCCTGCTGCTGGTGGGAGGGACTTAGAAACGCACCCCACTGCTCAGGGCTAAGGGTCGAGGGGATGGTGGGTGGGCAATGACACAGCCTTTCTATCAGGAATCGCACGGAGTGGCTGTGTGTCCAATTTCCACCTTATCGCCACACGGAAGGAGGTCTGCAAGGCTGACCTTGGCAATGGGCTGAACCCCCGGGGCCTGGGGGGCAGCTAGACTGGAGCGTGTCTGTCAAACCACCAGCCTCAGTGTTGGAGAACAGAGTACTGGTGTGGGGCATGGATAGAAGAGGAAAATACGGCAACAAATAAAATACTCATTCAAAATGAGCCCCAAAGCAACGCTTCTTACACTTACGAAGAAATACACTGTTGAGACATTTTCACAGCAAACAAATATTGGGACGCAGTCACACCAAACTCACTTCATGGAACAGCCTGACAATGACTAAGTAAATTAAGATGCCTGAGGATAAAGAAACAACTTCCACTAAAAATATGTAGCAGGAAGAAACAAAAGTTGAACACTACCCAGTAGGTAGGGAAAAGAACCCATTCCATATCTTGGAAAAGAAAATGATAGTCATTTAAATTAAAATGAAAATATCAATAGAGTGGGTAAGAAAATCTAACAATCAGTCAAAGAGAGAATTCATAAAGCGGGGTGTAGTGAGGAAGATCTGAACCAGCACAGCAAGACAAAGAGAGGAAAAGATCGTTGGTGTCTGATTAAGTATCCCAGAAGAGAATTCATTGACCTCACAGAGGAACAGCCCTTGAAAAGACATCTAAAGTTGAGAAAAGTCAGGACAGGTGAGTGGAATTAGGCTGTGAGCATTAAGGAGGGCACATGAAAATGAGTCTACAGACACTGTAGGGACACAGTAGGATATACAAGGTAAAGGATAAAGTTTAAAGTCTCACAGGAGACTTTTATTATTTTAAAATATCTTATTCTTTTTAGAGAGAGGGGAAGGGAGGGAGAGGGGAAGGGAGG
>PVIW01010842.1:0-41419 GCA_004026585.1 Noctilio leporinus
AAGTGCTGGAAACAGCCTAAGTGCCCATCAGTGGATGATTGGATCAAAAAACTTTGGTACATTTACACAATGGAATTCTATATAGCAGAAAGAAAGAAGGAACTTGTACCCTTTGCAACAACATGGATGGAACTGGAGAGTATTATGCTTAGTGAAATAAGCCAGTCAGTGAAGGACAAATATCATATGATCTCACCCAATACGGGACAATAATGAGCAAAACTAACAGCAAGCAAAACAGAACCAAATCTATGAATACAATGAATAGGCCTTCAGTGGTCAGGGGGAAAGGAGTTGTGGGGAGGGGGGAGGCAGAGGCAAGAAAGGGGAGCAGCTTAGACAAGAACCTAGTATAAAGGAACCATGGACATGGAGAACAGGTGGGATTGACTTTGGGGGGAATGGGTGGGTGGGGAGGGGGACAGAGGGGAGCAAAAAAAGGGATGGATGTAATACAACAACAATAAAATTTAAAAAAAAAAGAAAGAAAATAGGCTCAGGAATCAGGGGTTTGAAGCCTGACACTATTACTAATCATCTGGGGGGATTTCAGACAAGCTGTCCAACTATCCTGAGTTTTGCCATGTGCAAATGGGATAATGATTCTAATCTCCTTACAGGGATCTTGGAACAATTAGATGAGGGTTATAAGTACTTAATATAATTTCTGGGATATAGTAAGCATTTAATAAATATTACTATTATATATGTTATCTAAATATAATATCACAAAATTTGTTTTTAATTGTTTTCAACTTTTCTTTGATTTCAATACTATGCAATCTTGGAATTTTCCAAAAGTCAAATAGTTGTATAAACTAAATGATTTGTTTCAATAATTCACATTTCTTTTACTGTTTTATCTTTCTGTTTATTTCTATAGGACTTCATCATCACTGTAGTCTTTTCGTTCTTGTGGTTGGTGGGTTCATCAGCTTGGGCAAAAGGACTGTCTGATGTAAAGGTCGCAACTGATCCCAAAGAAGTATTGTCACTGATATCAGCTTGCAAACAGCCATCCAACAAATGCATGGCTGTCCACAGCCCTGTAATGTCCAGCTTGAACACTTCTGTGGTATGTTTTTACCAAAGCTTTACCTCCCAAATCTTTCTTTGCTAGTCAAGTGAGTAAAACATCTCAGAAGTCATCTTGGAAATTTCTGCCTCCAAAACTAGGCAAATCTAATAGGTGATATTTCACTCCATATGCTAGATGATCCTTTGGTCTTGAAGTTTCTATTGTCAGAACCCATAGTCTTTAATGCTGCCAATTACATTTTTAATAAGAACTCAGTACATATTGGCAGGTGTTACTTGGAAGATGGTCAAGTCAAAATTTTAAGCAAGAAATAGATATAAAAACTAACTTAAGGAGGAAGAGGCAAGGAAGAGGAGCAGTTTAGATAAGAACCTAGTATAAAGGAACCATGGATATGAACAACAGGTGGGATTGACTTTGGGGGTAATGGGTGGGTGGGGAGGGGCATAGAGGAGAGCAAAAAGGGGATGGATATAATACAACAACAATAAAATTTTTTTAAAAAAAGATTAAAAAAACTAAAAGGTTTAAGCCTGCTGGGAGTTAAAACTGAATATTTGATGGTATACAGCTTTCCTGAGAAGAAAACATTATTCAAATCACACATAGTTACAATACATCCAATTGATTGTCTGAGCAAAAATACACAGACCTAGTAGGATGAAAGAAATGCATTATATAAGAAAATACTTGTAATTGTTATGGTCATTTTTTGTCTTCTCGATGCTCCTAGTTTAGTTGCTTAACAGTGTCAGAGAATCTGAACAAAGTTGAATGTTGTCATCAAGTGGATAAGTTAGGAAGACAGAAAATCTGATAGGCAGCAGTGTTGTGAAATTGGGTTCTTATTTTATGAATATAAAAACTTGTGGTTATTCCAAAGAAATAAACTATTTCTGAGAAAGACAGAAGCTATAATGGTAGCAAAAACAAACAAACAAACAAAAAACAAGTAGTTGTCAAAGAATAAATGACTCAGCAATGTATGCTGAAGGAGCAACACTATAGAAACCCTTGAAAATAATTATCTTTGCTTTAAGATTAACTTAAGTTTCTATAGTTTTCTAAAATTTAATCTGAGAAGGTTTATGAGGGAAGAGAGTTCCTAATGCTCTGACTGTGAATCTTGCCTGTGAAAAACACTGAACATGGAAATGGAAATAGACTACGTGGTAGTATCTCAGACATTTTTATTCATTATTGGCCACACCTGTAGATGACTACTATAGGTGTACATTAAAATGTGTTCCACTGCTTCTGTGATTTATTCATAGGCAGTACTTGATAAAAGTTAATGTAACCATGATCTCAAAATCTCAGAGAACAACCCTAAAATCACTTGATGTATTTTTGAGTTTAATGAATAATCTTCTATATAAGTTATGACAGCCTGCATAGTCCATTTAATTTCCCTTTGGATGTCTCTAAGAAGTTTTAGACTAAGAGGTAGGAATTTTGAATGAGACATAATGTGACATTTTTCTTAAAACCAAAGTTGAGGGTGGATGGAAACCAAAAAATATGGGGTATAGAAGGGGAGGACTGGTTCTGTTACAGTTATGGATCCCTATCAATTAAGGTTCCTAGTGACAGGAAAACTCAGCTCAAACTGGCCAATGCCAAAGGATCCCCATGTCCCTAAAGTCTGTTCTTTGCACCCCCACTTCTAGTACCAACATCTGTATGCACTGGAATGCTTGGCTGCAAGTAAGAGACACTAACTTCATCAGGAAAAAAATTAAGTCCCTCAGAAAACTGATGAGACCTAAAGAAACAAGTTGTACAAAAAGCAGGTCTAAAGTAGAACCAAGGTCCTAGATGTCAGACATTGAAGAAAGGTGTCACCAAGTTGCTGTTAATGGCAAGTTGTATCTAACCTTGCATAACTCTGCTCTAAATGCAGAGTTTCAGGACAGAGCTCAAGTCACCTGACCACAACTTGGCTCTGCAAAGGAAATCAAATTTTTATTACCAAAAGCAGAGGAAAAGTATTTAACCCACTAAAACACAACCATTTTAACCATTTCTTATCATCACAAACTCATTTGGCTTCAAATCATATTGAGCTAGCTTTTTATTTTTTTTTAATATTTTATTTTATTATTTTTAGAAAGAGGGGAAGGGAGAGAGGCAGAGAGGGAGAGAGACATCAATGTATGGTTGTGTTTCACCTGCCTCCAGCCACAGACCTGACTGGAGACCTGGTTTGCAACCTGGTTATGTGCCCTGGCTTGGGAATTGAACCTGCGCGACCTTTGGGTTCGCAGGCCGGTGCCTTATCCACTGCGCTATCAGCCAGGTGAGAGCTAGCTTTTAAAAAAAAAAAAACATGAAAATAATTGGGAAAAAAAAAATGTGTCTTCCAAGGGCAGAACCCAGGGCCAGGATCCTGGAAGGCTGTCAGGAAACTGAACAGTTCTCATCCTCCCTCCTTCATCTCTGATTCTTTTTGCAAAGCTGCTACATTATTCCTTTTTATCAGGTGGATTTTTTTCTCTTTTTTTCCTGCTCATATAAACATCCTAGAGTTTCTGAGTTTACGTTTTGTTTTAAAGAAATGTCTTGGAAGGAATAAAAATCACTCAGGTCCAGTCCCAGATTTCTGACAGAATTTCATTAACCCATCTTTGGCCAGATGTGCACTTTGGACTCATTAGTTATGTTTCTGGGGTCAGAGGAAAGGTGTAATGGGCATATGAATCACAGAACTCACCCTCTTGGACAAGTGTAGGTTTTGGAGAAGGAGCCAGATGCACACCCTAAAAGCTGATCTCTATAAGTTAATGGTTCAAGCAATAATTATGGGATTTTCTACCTAGGTAACAATTTACTCCTTTCAAAGCACTTTGGCATCTATAATTTCACAATCACACTAATAGGTAGGCAAACCATCCAGATATTTCAGGTATTGGGAATTGAGGTAAAGAGGTTTGCATAAATTTTCTCAAATAGTTACAGCAGTGTAAGACTGAAGCCAAGTTCTCCTAGTGCTATTGCCACTCAAAGTAGTGAAGGGCTCCATTCTGCAGTTAATCTGCTAGGATTTGAATTCTGGCTCTGTTACTCAATAACTGACTGCTCTTAGACAAAGTAATTAAGCTTTCTAAACTTAGTTTCATCATTTATAAAATCTGTAGTTTTTCATCATCTGTAAAACAGGGATAATGTAAGAGACCTCACAAGACTGTTAAAAGGATTTGATGTAACAATGTATAAGCACTTAGCTTAGTACAATGCCTGGCATATGGCAGATGCTCAATAAATTTCTAAGAAAAGCTGCTACAAAAAAGGAACTTGTTTTCTTAAATTTCATATAGTGTTAGTGCCATGTAAGAAGAGAAAAAGAATGTTTTTATTTTATCAATTTTTCTTTCAAAATTTCACTGTCCTTCTATCCATAATTTCCACTTGTTTCTCTGGTTTCACAGTAGGCACTCTTGACACACCTCAGATTATCTAAATTTCATCCTCCCCTTCTTTCTCATGCTATGTGGAGCCTCTCTTTCTGTTGTCCTCACATCTGCGCTTGAATCAAAATTATTACTCCAATTTCAGTTGCAAAAAATGGCAAAGAAATATTCCAGGGTGTGTGTACCCCTAAACTGTTCCAGCCATGAGATCTGATATCTCTATGATAAAAATAGAGTGAGACATCACTCTTCCTTAAATAGGCACACTGGAAATCCTTGTTTATATTCATCCGTTAAGTTACATGTCCTTGATTTTCAGGTTCTTCTTGAGCTTCCCTTTTTTAGAAACCAAGTAGTATTAGGGGAAAGAGACCAAGGAATAGAAAACATAAAATTATAGCCCCCAGCAGAGTATCCCTTAGTACCTAAAAAGATTCCTTAATAATTTTTTCTACTTATATACAATAGTGACATATACTTAGAAGTACAGTTTATTATTTTTTAATATATTTTAATTTATAATTTTTAGACAGAGGGGAAGGGAGAGAGACATCAATGTATGGTTGCCTTTTACCTGCCTCCAACTACAGACCTGGCTGGAGATCTAGCTTGCCAACCTGGTTATGTGCCCTGGCTGGGGAATTGAACCAGCAAGCTTTAGGTTCATAGGCCGACACCTTATCCACTGTGCCACCAGCCAGGGCCCAGAAGTACAGTTTAATCAAGATCTTCCCTTTGATGGAAAATATCCTAGTTATTGAACACACAGTTTAAAAGGCCCTATATGTATGTAAATTAGAGTTACATCAGTGATTACCCAACTCATTTTGATAATGCAACTATTATTCTAGTATAAGTGCCTTATTTAAGTTCTGTATCTCCCTCAGCAAGGAGCCTAAAGCATAGCACACAGTAACACTAAACACAAATCAATTCATAATAAAGGAAAGAAAGGGCATGGAGTAAGAGGGAGGGAAGAAGGAAAGGAGGAAGGGAGGTCTGGATAACCAGTCTTCAATAAGATCAGTTAGGGTCCTAGACAGTCAATTTTGGTTTTTGTCATCTTCAAGAATATGGCCTCACTATCAAAGCCCTACTTCAATTTATGCTGCAGAAAAAGAGTTAACTAAAATTAATTCACAGAAATATTTTGGAAAGAGATTCAGAGCATAATTTAGCAATCGGTAAGCACTTACTGATGTGTCCAACGCTATCTAGCTGCTTTATGCCCATCCTTACCCCAAGGAAGGAATAATTGTTTTCATTTCATATGAGGGGAGAAAAATGCTGAGATTCAGAGGTTAACTGCCTTGTCTAAGGTAATAGAGCAAGAAATTGCAGAGCCCAAGTCACTGTGATTCCAAAGCCTGTGGGGATGACTCCAAGGCTGATATTCATTTTGTCTATCTGGGCCACTTGCTGCTAAAATTTTGAAATACTTTGGTAAGTAGGTCCTGCTAGAAGGAAGTTTCCAAAACCACTCATGTTGACCATACTAACTGCCCACTCCCACTGCCAAGGCCCACCTCACTATTAAGCAACCAAGGGATAAATTTGACCCAGTGGAACTTCCAATATCCTACTCCAGAGCTATGGCTCAAGTCCACTTTGATTGGCCAGTGCTGTGCTGGAGTGGTTACTAAATGGACTTTAATGTCATCACAGCTTTGTATTGCACTACTGTTAGCTATCTCCAAGGAGCATCATTAAAACTGACTGCCTTCTTTCTTCCTGTGGCTAATTCCCAGGTCAACCAGTCCGCCTTGGGCAAGGTGGCAGAACTGCTATTCTGGCCTGAGCCTCTGGGGGCAGCTTCACTTCCACTGAACACTTACACCTGCACCTCTGACTCACTCAATGTCACACTTCCAGAGAATAAAAGGAATTTTCATAGGAAAGTCTTCTACCCAGTTCTTGAGAAAATACTTCATGCCTCTCTGAAACCTGCACTTCATTCCTAGTCTAGTTTAAATATTCCTTTCTGAATGTGAGAAGCACAGGAAGTACAATTTTTTAGAGGAGGCGACCTCTCTGGACATGATCATGCATTTGCAGACATTTTTTTAAAGTAGACTCATTATCTTTATATCATTACAATAAATAGAAAAGTAATATCTCTAGCCATAAATTTCATAGCAATCTTATAAATTAATGCATCATCAATATGATGATAACCCTACACCCATTGGAGATATCTTACACACCAAGAGGAGTGCTCAGGCTGTGGAGTCAGATAGAACAGGGCTTTAGATCTGATATCTGCTACTTCCCAAGTCACGTGACTTTGAACAAGATTCTTAACCTTGTTTAACCTCAGTTTTCACACCTCTAATATGGATATAACAATAGCACCTTCTTCTAAGACTAGCTGAACTGATACAAATAAACCCCTTTGTGCAGTGGAACTCAACAACAGATATCCCCAACACTGATGTGAACAGTGTGACCTTTTGCATTTTGAAAAATTTTTCTGAAATTGATATTTTTCTGGGGTTTCTGTCCATTTTATCAACTCACTTTCTTTGGTTCTCCTGTAGGTCTTTGGATTCTTGAATTTCATTCTCTGGGCTGGAAACATCTGGTTTGTTTTCAAGGAGACTGGCTGGCATTCCTCAGGACAGAGGTACCTTTCAGACCCAATGGAGAAACACTCAAGCAGCTATAACCAAAGCAGGTACAACCAAGAAAGCTATGGGTCCAGTGGGGGATATAGCCAGCAGGCAAGTTTGGAGCCATCTTCTGATGAGTTTGGCCAACAGTCCAGTGGCCCTGCCTCCTTTACCAATCCAATTTAACAGGGTAGTATTTGCATTCTTCTAGAGAGAGAGCCTCACCACCTTCCAGTGGCAGAAGAATTTTTAAAGAGTTTCAGTCACTTATTAATGCTGTTTTGAATATAAATTAGAGATCTGTAATCCTCTTTAAGGCAGAAAAGCCTGTGTCATGATAAATGGTACATGAGGAGATATATTATTTATCATAGATGGCTAATTGGGTATCATACTTTGTTATACATATACACAGATACTTTCATGGTTGTTTCATATGTATGTTGATATAGTTCAAACATTTTGTAGCTTAAAGTCTCTAGTATGCAATATGCATAAAGTAAGTTAAATAGTACTGAGTTTTCCTATGCATTTTGATGTGAAGGACATGTTAATATTTCTATAAGATGGTTTGATGCATCATAATGTGCATGTATTATTATGTTTTAGTTGTAGACCTTATAGGACTGTGAGTCTCAAAGTATTTGTTTTAGACAGTTACTCTGTATTTTTTATTTGATAAAACAATGCTCAAATAATTTAGTGCATGAATAGGTATTTTTCACTAAATGAAAATTTCAATGTTATTTATGAAAATTTTCCAATTTGCACAAGGAATTTGTTAAATAGATATTTAAAAAGTATATTCATACTTTGTATACTTCAAATTTATCTCCTTGGCTTCACCAGTTCTGAATGCGTTATAAGTAAGGTTTAGGGTTTTTCTTCCCTATTAGTTGACATTCAATGCTAATATATGGTAATTGCTCAGTATTTATTCTATTTACTTAGCTAAATATTTACATTCTTATAACTTTCTATAATATTTTGTGAATCTTACCTTATGGACCAAGAACAATAGGCCCAATAACTGTGTTTATGGAGTACTGTTTTCTTAGAATAATAGAGATGCAGATATCAGACACCATTGTCAAGAAGTGATTGTATTGACATATTAACTTATAAAGAGTAATCTATAGAACCTAGACTATCACCTAAACTTTTAAGTTCTACTTATTTATAAAGTGAATATGTTCTTCAATTCAATTATTAAAAATTCTCAAGTCTCAGCTCAACTTACTAATTACCAATTCTAATTTGAATGTTACTCATAAATTAAAAATTACTTCCATGAATCACTCCGTATCCCAAAGAGGATTCTCATGAAATACCCCTCCCCACCAACACACACATAATGTATGCATTATCAAGAAAATGCTTATCTTTGCCTCTTTATTTTAACTCAGTTGAAACAACAGGGCCCAATAGTGAGGAAAAGCTGAGCATCCAAACTTTTAGATAAAAATTGGTATCATTGTATAAATTCATTGTGTGATCTGTAATGTTGGAAGCATTTTAATATAAAACAGTCTTGATATCTATAACCAATTTCTGGCTCCTGTTAAATAAATACGTTTTGTGATCTCTATTTGACCTTAATAAAGTTATTGCCTATAATAATGGCTAGGTAATGTATGCATTATTAAGAAAAACCCAATATTTGTCTCTTTATTTTCACTCAATTGAAACACCAGAGCCCAGCAGTGAGGAAAAGCTGAGCATCTGTACTTCTAGATAAAAGTTGATATCAATGTATAAACTCATTGTGTGATCTGTGATATTGGAAGCATTTTAACACAAAACAGTCTTGATATCTGTAACTAGTTTCTGGATCCTATTGAATAGATCTGTATTGTGATATCTATTTGACCTTAATAAAGTTATTGCATACAATTCTGGCTGGATAATGGAGAATCCTAACAATAGAACTTGGTTTAGCTTTAATGATAAAAGAACAATGGGTAAATGCATAGTGTTTTTGATCTCTTACCCTATCCTTGTTTCATGAACACAGGAGCACTCATTGATTCATTCCACTATTCTAGAACCTTCTATATACCCATCACTATGCAATGAGAATAGGATAGTAAGCAAAAACAGAAACACACCCTACCTTGAGAAACTTACACTCTATTTGAAGAGACAGACATTAAAGTAATCATGTCCTAATAATGGTCTGTGTAACAAAGAGAAGCACAGAATTCCATGAGAACATTTATCAGAGGGACTCTAGCTAGTCACAGAGAGGTCAAGGAGCTTCAGGCCTGAAGAGGGCACAAAGTTTCACAAGCACAGAGTGGGAGGGAAACTATCCTAGGTAGAGAGCAGCCTTGCAAAGCTCTCAAATGGATGGAAGCAGGTTGGATATGTAGGGTTGTCAGAAGGTAATGAATGAGGGAGGTTTTAGGAAAGGGGTGGCTGCAGATGAGGGCACTAGTGAAACTTTGTTTGGAGGCCATGATCCAGAACTCTGTCTTCATCCTAAAGAAGCTAAGGGAGAGTACTGAGGATTTTAAGCAGGGGAAGGACACAGGCAAGAATAAAGGACATCCTGGGAAAATAAAATAAACCTTGCCTCCTAGTATCTCTTGGGCAGTGGGCTGGGAATGGGAGGAGGGGAACTAGCCTGAGTTCTCCCTTATCCTGTCTCATTTCCTGGGACAGTGTTTGGATTCAAATACTTCTTTCAGAAATGTGCAGGAACATAGTGGCCTCTATTTATTATACTGTTAAAAAATCTCCAAAGCAGAAAATCCCTCATAACCAGTAGCTCCTTTTACCAGCCTCAGCAGTTCCAAAGAACATTGGGGCTCTAGTAAATGGAAAGCACTCCTGCCATAGTGGAGACAGTGACAGGCTTCCACAATCCACTGAAGATTCACATGCTGCTGTAATACAACAGGGACTTCACTAAGCTGGCTTTACTCCTTTTGGTTTCAAGAAAAGAGCTGCAGATCTGTCCTTTTAAGAACAGGAGTAATCAGTACAGTATGAGTGCCTCATTCTGTGTTTCCAGGAGACCTAATTTGAAATTACAGCTTCTCTGCTCACTAACTATATGTATATTTCAGGTGTAACTTCACCTTCCTAAGCCTCTTTGAATAAGGTAAGTCACCTAAGTAAGAAGGGTGGTTCTGAGATCTGACCACCTAGGCTAGAATCCCTAGTGTTTACTAAATTCTCCTTTTTTCTTCCTTAAGGCCTTTGCCAAAGCCCTGGGTCTTTTCTGAAACCATAGCCTGAAAGCAAGTGCAGACCAGCAATGCAGGGGAGTTGGCCCCCAGGAACATCCTTAAGCACTGGGGGATGTGGGCAGTCAATTAATGATTTTGGCAAGATTCTTAACTTCTCAGTTACTCAGTTGCCCCATCTCTACACTGCAGATAATGGTAATATATATGCATGGTAGGTTTGACATCAGGCTGGAAATGTAAGTCCGGTAAATGCATGAGAACAGCTTCTGGCAAACAGTAGACACTGTCTAAGTTTGAATTCCTCTGAAAGCAGAGGAAGATGATTCTAGTAGTCAGAAGTGAGGGAGGGGGAGAGTGAGACAGGTAAAAAGGAAAAACTGATAAAAGATTGTGTCAGAGGTGTTGCTAGTGAAGGCTATAGGAGGTTAGTTCCATCAGGATCTGACAAGCATTCACGGTGACTCCAATACTTTTCCATCAAGGGGTGGAAGCTGAAGTATTTTTCAACCAACCCTCAGCTCATGTTGACTGAGATTTGCCCACAGGGTGGTAACTTTCTCACGCTTGCAGTATGCCTCTGCCTGTAGACTGAGCAGGCTCATGTGATTTCAGAGAAATAAGCCTTGAGCCTGAACAACTATTAGGCAGTGGGCTGGAATAAGTGTTGTGAATGCTGTCACTGTCTTCCCCCTACCCATTCCTGGGGGCAGTGGACTGAGCAAGGATAAAGGGGGTGCCCTGGGAGATGT
Source organism: Noctilio leporinus (assembly GCA_004026585.1). Classification (NCBI taxonomy): domain Eukaryota; kingdom Metazoa; phylum Chordata; class Mammalia; order Chiroptera; family Noctilionidae; genus Noctilio; species Noctilio leporinus. The sequence continues at coordinate 11,002 of PVIW01010842.1, forward strand.
CACCATCAACATGAGCAAGAATGATCCTTCACAGCTATGTCTGCAAACAGAGGCTGGCCATGGGAAAGGAATGAGCAAATCAAAATCACCCACTCTGGTGATCAATGAGCATTACTATTATCACTTCCAGTCCCCACTCCATTGCCTGAAGCTGTCTTTGGTACAGCCACTTGGCCCATGCACAAGGGGGTCTGAATCATCATTTCCTTTGAGCACCCATTAAGATACTGAGGAGAATTTGTGAATAATACTGCAGAGTTTGTGAATAAAATGAGGATGCAGAAATCCCACCTCAAAGGGTATGAAAAGCACTGACCTGGTCATGTGTGAAAAGGTTGATGGACTTCACAGCCTCTACAAATGTTAGTTGGCTATTGAATAATGAGGTATAAGCCAGTTTTTTATAAGTTAAACTTCTGGATGAGCAAAATATAGCTCCTGACATCTTGCAGCTTACCCTCAAGATTGAAATACTCAAAAAATACACAAGTAAGCAGAACAAATATGTAAGAATAAATTTTTGTATTCAAAGGTAACATATAACACCTACAATTTCATTCAACCAATTCAACACCCCAGTGTAAAGGTAGATGCCATGGTCCTTTTTTGAAACTGAGCTCCAAAGTGGACCCTGAAAAAAGAAGTCAAGTACCAGTAGGGAGCTAGAGATGTGAATCAAGGAAGAGAAATGAGACAATAAATCTGTGTTATGGAGAAGGTTACAACTGTGGGCAATTGGGGATCAAAACCTTGGAGACGAAGAGCAAAACACCCACCACTCACAATTAGCCCCAATAAGGGCAAAGGTCCTGCAGTGTTATTCACAAACTCTCCTCTGTCTCTTAATGGATGCTTTGGGGAAATGATGATTCAGACCCCCTTGTGCATGGGCCAAGTGGCTGTACCAAAGACAGCTTCAGGCAATGGAGTGGGTACTGGAAGCTGGGAGTCATAAGGTCAGCCTGAATGCAAGGGTGAATGAAGAGGTTATATGGGTCACTGATAATGTCTGCTACACTGAGATTTGTTTAGTTAAATAATTTTATCAACTTAATCCCAATAAAAAGACCAGAGCTTAAGTCCCTCTTTCTAAGAGATTTTTTCCATTAACTTCTAGTCAACCTAACATATAAATATGACTTAACCTCAATATGCCATGTGATTTTATCTAGCTATCCAAAAATGACATTTTTCATAACAACTATAAAGTAATAATTAACATTTATTGAGCACTTCCAGTGTACCCACCACCAAGCTAAGGATTTTTCTGTTAATCACAACAGTACAAAGAGTTTAGAAAACCAAAGTTCAGAGAAGTCAAATCATGACAAAAACCTTGGTGATTATTTCCACTAACTAAAATAGTTCTAAATTGTTACAATCTACTCTGCATCTACTCTATGCATCATGATTTTACCACTTTTCCTATTTAATGCTCACAGGAAATGCAAGATAAAATACTGTTTTAGCAGATGAGAAAACTGAGATTCATAAAAATTAGGTAACCTATCAGCTCAAGGTTATTGAGCTGGAAGTAGACAGACCCCAAATTCAAATCCATGTCTTTCTGTGTTCAAAACTCCTTGCTCTTGTTAAAACCTCAACAGTGCTACCTAACTGCTCTACATTTTACTACAATTGTGCTTTGTCTTCCAACTGGCACAATCAACCCAGACCCAGACCATCAAATGTTTTGTTTGACCTTCCATAGTGATGCTGAGTCCCTAATAATTAGAAGGATAGTTTTTATCAGAATAATTTGACAATGTGAATGAAATCAGACCCCGTTCATTGAGTAAGTTAATTAAATCAGTAAGACTGCTAAAGATCCAGTTGATCTAAGAATAATTTCTTGACATACTTAGTATGGAGTCTAAGGCTTCACTGGGTTTTAGAATACTCTTCAAAACCTGTTAGCTGATGGCAAGGAATTCCAAGAATGGCCCCAGCTCCTACAAGTACCCACTGGACTCACTTCCATGAATAGTGCATACTGGACATAAAATGCTAAGGTGAGGATACAAGACTTTCTGGGAGCCCTCTTTCTCTGAGAAAAATATTTAAAGTCAACTGAGTATTTTCATTTATTGTAAAGGTCCCTGCTACCTGTGCCCTGGTTTATTGAACAAGACACTTGAAGGAGGTCATAATAAATCAATAGGTTTCCTAGTGGTTAGGTAGTGGTTTGTCTTTTAGCTTATGCTCTTTTATTCATATTTTGATTACCTGAGCTCTTGTGGCTTAAAAGGGTCTCCAATTAGCTTGTATTGTAAACAAGTCACTAACCTGGTTCATATGAGCTTAAAGTCATCTCCCTGCTTATTAGAAACAATTCCATGTGACATGTTATCTGCTTTCATGACATTTTGGTGAACATAGGGAAGGCAAAACACAAACTCAAAAGTTTTTCTTATTTCAAGCATTTTCCTCTTTTTCCTCTGAATTGATATTTTCCCTGGATATTTTCTCTTCTGGTTGTTTCAAACATTTAAGACTATTTTCACTAACATCCACTATCACATTACTTGTAGAATTTGATACATTCCATAGCTGATACATTGCCCTGAGTATTACTGCCCTTTTTAGAAGTCCTTTGTTAATGTGAATCTCTTGCAATTCCTGAACATTCTACTAAAATTTCATAGCTGGTAATGGTATATGTTTCCACAAGACTTAGCAGCACAGTGCCAGATGCTTTCAGGAGGATTACATTTTTCAGCAGACAACTGCTTCAGATAAGACCTGAGGTCTAGATCTATGTCCTGGGATTGAAAGATGGATTGCACCTTTAGTCACCAGTAGATGTTATCCTTAGATTTATCAATGTAAATTGATCATGTGGACTCCTAGCAGAAGGGTGAAAACATCAGCTTGTAGTCAGATGTTAAAATTGTTTTTAATCGTTATTCTATTACAGTTATTCCAGTTTTTCCCCATTTTCCCCATTCTCTTCTGCCCAGTCCATCCCCTGCTACCACAGTCAATCCCTACACCATTGTCCATGTCCACGGGTCATTCAATATGTTCTTCAACTAGTCCCTTCCTCTTCTTTCCACCATTAGCCCCCCATCTCCTCTGGCCACTGTCAATATGTTCCATGTTTCCATGTCTTTGGTTCTATTTTGCTCATTAGTTTATTTTGTTCATTAGGTTCCTCTTATAAGTGAGATCATATGGTATTTTTCTTTCACTGAATGGCTTATTTCACTTAGCATAATACACTCCAGTTCTATCTATGTTGTCAAAAGGTAGGAGTTCCTTCTTTCTTTTTGTTGTATAGTATTCCATTGTAAAAATGTACCAGTTTTTTGATCCATTGGTCTGCTGATGGGCACTTAGGCTGTTTCCAGCCCTTGGCTGTTATAAACAGCACTGCTATGAACATAGGGGGTGCATAAGTTCTTTTGAATTGGTAATTCAGGATTCCTAGGGTATAAGGATTCATGCAATTAATTGGCAAAATTTTAGTAAAATAAACATACCACAAAAGTGTTATTTTTGAAATAAATTTATTCTTATATGTAAATACATTAACATAGTCATTATTTTTTTAATTGTTCAAAAATGTCTGTATTTGCTGCAATACTAGACTAGATTCAACTTCAGAATCTTGAGCACATTTTAACCTTTCTTTATCCATGGACATCATAATGTTTTCAATCTTAGCTTTAACAGCCTCTTTATTGGAATGAGGTTTTTTATTAACTTCTCCCTCACAAATGCTGCATACATAATAGTCTAAAGGATTTGCATGTGGTGAACTAGGCGGCTAGATTTCCTTTGACCACAGTTTAGGAATATTGACACTGAGACATTCTTGCACCTTTTTGGCATTATGTGCTGTGCACCTATTGTTGGAAGATAAAATGACATCCATTTGCTATTTGCTTCATCCACGGTACAACTACTTCTCTCAAAACATCAAGGTAAATATCCTTGATCTTCATTGATGATCTCCTAGATTTTGTGTACAGTATCTGGACTTATACGCTCCTTGTATACCTTATGTGTTTTCCTTGTTGGTGTGGCAACATCAGGATCAGCATCATACAGCTTCTTCACGTTGTCAACTGTGTGTAAAGGGATTTTATGTACAGTCCTCAATTTCCTTAGCAGTTCATCCTACCCACAGTCCAGAAATTATGGTTGCTCTAACATGGTATTCCTTCAGACATGACAGTTGCTCTCAGAATTTAATACTTTATATCTGAAACAATGATGTTAAATCATAACCTTAGAAACATAGTTTTTCAAAATTAATAAGAAGCATGTGAAATAAGGAGACAGAGATACAAAGTTATTGCCAATTGATAGGATGAATTCTGTATTTCCTGCAGTGGAGTTCTGTGTAAAAAAAAAGTTCCATTTTTTAATTTGGGGTGGAAGAAATCCCACACTGTTTTCCACAGTGGCTGCACCAGTCTGCATTCCCACCAACAGTGCACAAGAATTCCCTTTTTCTCCACATCCACATCAGCACCTATTTGATTTGTTAATGATGGCCATTCTGACAGGTGTGAGGTGGTATCTCATTGTGGTTTTAATTTGCATTCCTTTGATGGCTAGTGTTATTGAGCATATGTCTATGGGCCATCTGTATGTCCTCCTTGGAGAAATGTATATTCAGGTCCTTTGCCTATTTTTTCATTGAAATATTTGTCCTTCTTGTATTGAGTCATATGGGTTCTTTATATATTTTGAAGGCTAAACCATTGTCTGATGTATTATTGGCAAATATGTTCTCCCATAGAGCCAGTTACCTTTTTATTTTGAGGATGTTTTCTTTAGTTCTGAAGAAGCTTTTCATTTCTATGTAGTTCTATTTATTTGTTTTTTGCCTTTATTTCTCTTGCCATAGGCAATATGTCAGCAAATATATATTGTCACTTAGTACATGTGAAATTTTACTGCCTATGTTTTCCACTAGGACTTTTATGGTATCACAACTTCTATTTAAGTTTATTCTGGTGTATGGTGTAAGTTGGTGGTTAGTTTCTTTCTTTTCTTTATTTTTTTTTTCTTTTGCATGTATCAGTCTAATTCTCCAAACACTATTAAGGAGACTACTTTTACTCCATTGTATACTCATGTGCCCTTTGTCAAATATTAATTTGCCATAGAAACAAGGGTTTATTTCTAGATCTCTTTTCTGTTCCATTGATCTGTTTGTTCATATGCCAGTATTAGGCTATTTTGATGATAATGGCCTTGTAGTATGGTTTTATATAAGGTATTGTGATCCCTCCAACTTAATTCTTCTTTCTCAAGATTTCTTATGATATTTGGGGTCATTTTTGGTTCCATATAAGTTTTTGGAGTGAAATATGCCATTGGTATTTTAATGGTAATTGCATTGAATCAATAGATTGCTTTAGTATGGACATTTTCATAATATTAATTCTTCCAATTTATGACCAAGGTATATTCTCACATTTGTTTGTATCTTCCTCAATTTTTTTTCAGGGTTCTATAGTTTGTCAAGGATGGGTCTTTTACCTCCTTTGTTCAATTTATTCCTAGATACTCTATTTTTCTTTTTGTTATAATAAATGGGAATTTTTCCTAGTTTATCTTTCTGATAGTCCATTGTTGGTATACAAAAATGCCATCAATTTCTGAATACTTACTTTGTTTTCTACTTTGCCAAATTCACTTATTATGTCAAGTAGATTTTTGGTGGAGAATACAGGGGGCTTTCTATATTCACTATCATGTCATCTGCAAATAATGACAATTTTACTTCCTTCTACCCAACATGAATGCCTCTTATTTCTGGTCTGATTGCTGTGGCTAGAACCTCCAGTCTATGTTGAAGAAGAATGGTAAAAGTGTAAATCCCTGTCCTGTTCCTTATCTTAAAGGAAAAAGCTTTAAGTTCTTGCCCACTGGGTATGATGTTGGCAGAAGGTTTCTTATATATGGCCTTTATTACATTGAGGTATGCTCCCTCTATTCCCACTTTGCTGAGTGTTTTTTTAAAATCATACATGGGTGCTGGATTTTATTAAATGCTTTTCCATCATCTATTAATATGATTATGTGGTTTTTAATATTTTTTAAATGTAGTTTATTGACTATGCTGTTATAGTTGTCCCACATTCTTTTACCTTTGCTCCCCTCCACCCAGACCTCCATTTCCTCCCACACTCCCACCCCTCACTAGTTCATGTGCATGGGTGTGCATATAAGTTCTCTTATTTTACCCTTTTCTATATTATTCTTAACTTCTCCCTGTCTATCTTGTACCCATCAATTATGCTTCCCAATCCCAGCACCACTTCACCATTTCACCACCTTCCTCCTTCCAGCTGATAACCCTCCCAATGATCCCTATACCTATGATTCTGGTCTTATTCTGGTTGTTTGTTTAATTTGGTGTTTTTGTTTTGTTTTGTTTTGCTTTTATTTTTTAGGTTCTGTTGTTGATAGTTGATAGTGAAATTGTTGTCTTTTTAATGTTCATAGTTTTGATCCCCTTTTTCTGAAATAAGTCTCTTTAACATTTCATGTAATAATGGCTTGGTGATGATGAACTCCTTCAGCTTTACCTTGTCTGGGAAGCACTTTACTGCCCTTTCATTCTGAATGATAGCTTTGCTAGATATAGTAATCTTGGTTATAGGTCCTTGCTTTCTATCACTTTGAATAATTTTTGCAAGACCCTTCTTGCCTGCAAAGTTTCTTTTGAGAAATCAGCTGATAGTCTTATAGGAACCCCTTTGTAGGTAACTCTCTTCTCTTGCTGCTTTTAGGATTCTCTATCTTTAATCTTTGGCATTTTAATTATGGTGTGTTTTGATGCGGTTCTCTTTGGGTCTAGCTTATTTGGGACTCTCTATGCTTCCTGGACTTGTATGTCTATTTCCTTCACTAAATTTGGGAACTTTTCCTTCATTATTTTTTCACACAAGTTTTCAATTTCTTGCTCTTCTTCTTCTCCTTCTGACACCCCTATAATTTGGATGTTGACAAGTTTAAAGTCCTCCCAGATGTTCCTAAACCTCTCTTCATTTGTTTCAAGTTTTGTTCTCTCATTCTGTACTGGTTGACTTCTTCCTTATGTTCTAAATCATTGATTTGAACCTCATTTTCCTTCTCTTCAACAATTGTTTCATATGGATTTTCCTTTGTTTCACTTAGCCTTGCCTTCACTTCTTCCTTTCTGCATTTGCCTTATTTTTAAAAAAGATTTTAGTTATCATTTCCAGAGAAGAAGGAAGAGAGGCAGAGAGGAAGAGAGACATCAATGTATGGTTGCTTTTCACCTGCCTCCAGCTAAGGACCTGGCTGGAGACCTGGCTTACAACCTGGTCATGTGCCCTGGCTGGGGAATTGAACCAGCAACCCCTGGGTTTCGCAGGCCCACACCCTTGCATTTGCCTTATTTAAGCATGTTAGTCAAGTCTGTGAGTCTCTTTATCACCAGTGTTTTAAACTGTGCATCTGTCAGGCTGGCTATTTCTTCATCACTTAATTCACCCACTGTAACCCTGATCTGTTCCCTTTTTTGAGTTATATATATCTGTATCTTGGCAGGCCGCCTCTGTGTTTGCCTCTGTGTCTTATGTAGCACTGTCAAACCTGTTACTTTGTAGGGGGCAGAGCCTTAGGTATTCATCAGTAGTCAGCACAGGTGACCCATTTCACCATATTGTGGCACTATATGTGTGAGAAGGGTTTGAGGGGGAACAATGCTGTTTGCTCGGCATTTACCCCTTTTCCAGACACTTCTCCTGCTTCTTATATGAGACTAGCTCCTCTCTAGCTGTTGCCCTGACCATAGTTCCCAGAGTGGGTATGTCTGTGGACATTCCAGGACAATGGGGGCCTCTAAATATACAGACTCTGCTAAGAGACCAGTTAGTTTCTTCCTCCACCCCAAACACCACTGGTTTTCCATCACTTTGAATACTTTTTGTGAGACTCTTCTTGCCTGCAAAGTTTCTTTTAAGAAATCAGTTGATAGTCTTATAGGAACCTCTTTATAGGTAATTCTCTTCTTTTCTCTTGCTGCTTTTAGGATTATTTATCTTCAACCTTTGGCATTTTCATTATGATGTATCTTGGTGTGGTCTTCTTTTTTTTTTTTTTTTTTTTTTAATTTTATTTATTATTTCCAGAGAGAGGGGGAAGGGAGAGAAGCAGAGAGGGAGAAAGACAACAATGTATGGTTGCCTTTCACCTGCCTCCAGCTACAGACCTGGCTGGAGACCTGGCTTGCAACCTGGTTAATTTGCCCTGGCTGAGAATCGAACCAGCGACCTTTGGGTTCACAGACTGGTCTTTGAATCTAGTTTATTTGGGACTCTCTATACTTCCTGGATTTGTATGTCTCTTTCCTTTAGCAAATTTGGGAAGCAATATGGCTTTATCCTCCTACACCACCACCACCACCAGTGTGGAATTGTGAGCTTCATGGTCTGGTCAGATGCTGGGAGCATTCATCAGGTGTCCCTACTGCGAATGAACTTTCTGTGGTTGCCACAAGTTGCTGTCCACCACAGCTGCTGTGACACAAAATGTGCCACCAAACTGCTCCACCAAACTGTATTCTCTCCGTCCTGGCTCTGCCCCTCCTATTTGTCTGGATGAGTATTTCTACTTGATAACTTTTGTTTGTTGGACTTCTGTACATCTCAAAAATTTGGGATTTCTGATGTCTCTAGTTCTGAGGTAGAGACATCCATTCCTGGTTGTGGAGGGAGATGCAGTGTGTCTATCTATGTCTCCATCTTAGGTTCTTTGATTATGTAATTTTTGTCCTTCATTTTGTTAATGTGGCATATTATATTTATTGATTTGCAAATATTGTACAATCTTTGCATCCTTGGGATAAATACCACTTGACCATGGGGTATATGATCTTTTTAATATATTGCTGAATACAAATTGCCAATATTTTGATGAGGATTTTAGCATCTGTGTTCATTAGAGATATTAGACTATAATTTCATTTATTTGTTTTTTCCTTCCCTGGTTTTGGAATTGGGATTAATACTAACCTTGTAAAAAGAGTTTGGAGTCTTCCCTCTTCTTGAATATTTTGGAAGTTTGAGAAGAATAAAATTCACCCGTGAAGACACCAGTCCAGGGCTTTTGTGTGCAAGCAGTTTTTAGACTACTGCTTCAATTTTGCTAGTTCTTATTGGTCTGTTAGGGCTTTTTGCTTCTTCTTAGTTCATCTTTGGAAGATTGTGTTTCTAGAAAGTTATCTATTTTGTCCAAGTTTTCCAATTTCTTGAAATACATTTGTTCATAGTAATTTCTTACAATCCTTTGTATTTCTGTGGTATTAGTTGTTATTTCTTTTTCATTTCTGATTTTATTTATTTGACTCCTCTCTCTTTTTCACTTGATGAGTCTGATTAAAGGTTTGTCAACTTATTTATCTTTTTCAAAATATGAGCTCCTGGATTCATTGATCCCTTGAATTACCTTTTTAGTGTCTGCTCTGATCTTTTTTTTTTTTTTCTTTTAATTTTATTGTTGTTGTATTACATTCATCCCTTTTTTTTCTTCCCTCTGTCCCCCTCCCCACCCACCCTTTCCCCCCAAAGTCAATCCCACCTGTTGTCCATGTCCATGGTTCCTTTATACTAGGTTCTTGTCTAAGCTGCTCCCCTTTGCTCTGATCTTATTTCCTTCCTTCTACTCACTCTGAGCTTTGTTTGTTGTTATTCCTCTAAATTTTAGATGTAGGGTTAGGTTGTTTATTTGAGTTTTTTTCTGTCTTTTGTATTAAAGATGGAGAGTGTGGTTGCCTCTCATGCGCCACCAACTGCAGACCTGGCCCACAACCCAGACATGTGCCCTGACTTGGAATTGAACTGGCAACCCTTCAGTTCACAGGCTGATGCTCAATCCACTGAGCCACACCAGCCAGAGCTCTGTCTTCTTTAAGTAGGCCTGTATCACTATGAGTTTACCTCTCAGGACTGCCTTCACTGTGTCTTGTAGGTTTTGCCTTGTGTTCATTTTCATTTGTTTCCAGGTACTTTTTAATTCTTACTTGATATCATTGTTAACTCATTCATTATTTAGTAAGATGTTATTCAGTCTCCCTGCATTTGAACGTTTTTGAGATTTTTCCTGGAGGTTGTTTTTTAGTTTCAAGTCATCGGGATCCAAGAAGATACTAGATATTATTTCAATATTCTCAAATTTGTTGAGGCTGGTTTGTGTCCTACCCTTCCTTCACTTTCAGATCTTTTGTTATAAAGTGGGTCTTTTGTAGACAGCGTAAATGTGGGTCATGTTTTTTTTATTCATTCAGCTATCTCATGTTTTTTATTGGAACTTTTAATACATTAACATTTAAGGTTATTATTGATAGGTACTTATTCATTTTCATTTTTCCCATTTGTACCTATGTTCCTCTCTGTCTCTCTGTTTCTTCATCTTTTTAAAGCAGACCCTTTAGCATCTCTTACAATGCTGGTTTGATGGAGATAAGCCTTTTAGCCTTCTTTTGTCTGGGGAACTCCTTATTTTACTTTCCATTTTGAATGAGAGTCTTGCTGGGTAAAGTAGTCTTGGTTGTAGGCCTTTGTTTTTCAATGCTTGGAATATTTTTTGCCATTCCCTTCTAGCCTGTAGTGTTTCTGTTGAGAAATCAGCTGATAACCTTATTAGAGCCCCCTTGTATGTTATTAGCTATTTCTCTCTTGCTGCTTTTAGGATCCTCTCTTTGTCTTGGAAATTTACCATTTAAATGATGATGTGTCTTGGAGTGGGCCCATTTGGGTTCATCTTCATTAGGACCCTCTGTACTTTCTGAACTTGCATGACTTTTTCTCTCATCATGTTAGGGAAGTTTTCTGTCATTACTTTTTCAACAGGTTTTCCATTCCTTGCTTCTCTTCTCCTTCTTGTATTTCTATGATACAGATATTATTACCTTTCCTGTTGTCCTGCAGCTCTCTTAAAACTTCATTCTTTTTTAGTCTTTCATCATTTTGTTGCGCTATCTGGGATTTTTTTTTTCTATGTTGTCCTCCAGCTCACTGATCTGATCCTCTGCTTCCTCTAGCCTGCTGTTGATTCCTTCTGCTGTGTTCTTCAGTTCAGAAGTTGTATTCTTCATTTACTCTTGGCTCTTATTGATAGTTTCTATGTCCTTTTTAATGCTGGTACAGTTCCCAGTACGTTCCTTGTAGTTTGCCTGGAGTTCTTTGTAGTTCCCCTGGAGATGTTTGTAGTTTTCTTTGAACATGCTGAGCATATTGAGCTTCTCTATCATCATTATTTTTCATTTCATGTCTGATAGTTCTCTTACCTCTATTTCATTTTGCACTTTTTCTGGGAATTCCTCCTTTCTTTTTAATAAGGGTTTGTTTCCTTGTCTCCCTATTTTAGGCGACTCTTCTTATTTGTTTTTTGCTTCTTAGATTGGGCTGTTTTGAGTTTCTATCTTTGTGGTGTGACCTTCTGTTATGTAGAGGTACACTTTCTTTACTTCCTAGATCCACCTCTGGTGATATCAGATCATTCTCCAATCTGGGCCTGGTCAGCCTATTAGAGTTAACCAGAGATCCACTGCCTTTATCTGTGTCCTTCAATTTTTAATCCAATTAATCTATGATCAGCTGTCAGATGTAGGCACTACTGGATGAAGTAGATTAACTTCTGTGGGTAGGGCTATGTCTTCTCCTCAGGCTACCTCCACTTGGAGAAGAGTTTTAGGCCAGCTGTGTGTGGGATGGGTCAGCACTGGAATGTTATGGGCTGCTCCCTCATTTCTCTCCTCAAAGCCACTGCCCCAAGCTCTCCTTAAGCATCTCAAGTCCACTCTGCCTTCCCTGTGCTGGAGACCAGGGTAAGTGGGTGCCAATGTATTTTCATATTTAGTCCCAGGAAGAACTCTGTCTCTCTTTTAAGCTGGCTAAACCTGGCAGCTTTTTGCTTTTCACAGATGGATGCTGTTTTACTCTCAGCTGTGTTGCTGTAGGCTGGGAAGCCCAGATAGGGGTTTAGAACCCACCCTTCTCAGGTGGAACCCCAGTTGAGATGTTTTTCCATCCCTTCAACTGCCACCCATGGGAACCCAGTCAACCTTCTCATGTCTCCACACTTCCTAGCAGTCACATTGTGATGAAGTGGCCTCTTCTGTTCTGTCCATGATTATAAGTCTTCTCTCTAGCTGGTGTTCTGTTGGTTATTCTGGATGATTTCTCTCCCATTAAGTTGTAATTCCAGATTGGTCCTGGGAGGAGATTGGTGTAGCTCCACTTAATCCTCTGCCATCTTGGTTCTCTCTTCCCCTGGTTCTAACAAGTTCTCTTTGTCATCACTTGTTCCACCAACTACCCAATATATATTGCTGTGTCCAGCAAAGATTTCATTTGTTGTGAAACCAAGAATAAATGAGAAGTGTGCTTTGTTGTGATGACCTGAGGGGGGATTTCTGGGTCCCTGGAAAGATGAAGGCAGGGAGAAGTACATCCTAACAAAGGAACTAAAGAACTTGCTAAAAGTTTATTTCATTTTTCCCAAATTAGAGTTGTTTGTGGGGAACAACAAATCTGGAAAGCCCCTTGTGTGAAGAAGGGAAGAAGAGGCAGCTGATTGAGCTACTGAGGCAGAGCAAACCAACCATCCCCCAAGATGTAAGAAATGGCAGCCCCCCTCCAATAGGAACTCAGAGGTCATCATTACTACTCCTGAACCACTGCCACAGCCCAGAACAAAGAAGGGAGCTCAGTGTGTGCTCAATTGTGGTTCTCTCCCCCTTTCATGACATGGATATTTGTTTGGGCAACTCAATAGCCTTCCTTTATTTTCTCCCTTTTTTGTTGACAGTAATATAATTGGAGGTCTCCCACATCTCAAACCCCAGAAGCAACCACTGTTTTCAATTTCATACAGATTCTTCCAGAGACAGTTCATGAAAATGTCATACACAAAATTTATTAATTCTCAGTGAGAGGCAAAAATTTATTTAGGAGAATGGGAGGGCAGAAAAATCCACTCTTTTGTAGGGAGCACACTGTCATGGTACTATGTTCCAAAAGGCAGCTTGTGGTAGGAGGAGTTTGATCCTGGGTTTCAAATCATGGTTTGAAACTTGACTCCATCACTTCTTAGTTGTGGGAGGTGGATTGAATTACTGAGATGCCCTTACTTTACTTTTCTCATTTGTGGAATAGTGTAATAGTAGTAGCTGCCTGATAGGTGCTTGTGACTATTAGTGAGTTAATGCATGGAAAATACTTAAGGTAGTGCCTGGCACCTGATAGAACTCTTGAGTGATTATTTCATTGTGATTTGTCCACATCATTGTCTATCTTAGCTCTATATTCCTTTAATGGATTTATAGCATTTCCCTTTATGAGCATAGCATTATTTATTTAGACCACAAATGAGCAAATGATAGCACACAAGTCAAATTTGGTCAGCCACCTGTTTTTGAAATCAAGTTTTATTGGCATGCAGCCATGGACATTTGTTTGTATATTGTCTATGGCTGCAAACCCTAAAGTAGTTACTATCTGGCCCCTTATTGATAAAGCTTCTTAATGGCTGATTTAGTTATTCTTCTACTGAAGGACATGTTTTGATCAATCTCATACAACACATATCACAGCAATGAATAACCCTAAGCACACTCTTAGAGCACTTTAGCAAACCTGTCTAAGAGACAAATCCCTGGAAGTGGATTTCTTGACTCATGTGATATATGTGTTCTTAATTGTCATAGATATTGCCTCAGAGGTTGTCTCAATTGTATCCCCACTAGCAGTGTATGGTAGTATCTCTTACTGCTCTCCATAGTGGCTGACAGGTACTGTGTCAACAGCTTTGTAAAAACTCATATAGGTAAGGTGGCATTATTCCTATTTTATAGAGGAGAAAACTAAGGCACAGAGAAGTTAAGCAAATGTGGCAGATATCAGAGGCATGGTGATTCTGTGATTAAAAATGACCCCAAGGTCAAACTACCTGGATTTTAATTACAGTTCCACCATAATTTTATCTATGTGAACTTGGGAAAGTAATTTACCCCCTGTAGGCCTCAGTTTCCTTTCATTTTTCAATGAGGATAACAATAATCCTCAACTCATAGTGTGGTGGTGGGAATAAATGAGGGTTCTAATGCTTTCAAATTTAAGTAGTGAAGCAGCAGTCTGAATCTAGAATTTTTCAGTTTGGAATAGAAGTCTTAAGTATGTAAGCTGTTTCCATTGATGATAACATATGCTTATCACCAATAAGCATATTGGTGGTATATGCTATGTCTTTCCTTACTCCGAGGTTTAAGGATGAGTACTGACTCTGTCCTTTACTGCAAATACCCAAGTATAGAACCATAGCCCCCAGGTCTAAGTGTGTCTCCACTTGTTTGGTCACAGTTGTTTAGAAATTTGGGAACATGAAGCCATTCAAGGTAAGGTAATATGAAAACTATTCAATCTTTTAAGTGTTTCAGATCATTGCCAGCTGTAATAATGAAGGCTGTACAGAAATTGTTTCTAGAGAGACACTCATAAGATTTTTCAAGTGTTTTATGCCTGCACATAAATATGATGCCTCGGTTTATTTTTTTAATGAAGCTGGCTCTCTTTATGACACAGCATCTCAGCCAATTAAACAATCAATCATTCCATGTTTATTGAGACCTGTGTGCCTGATACCCACAATATAGCAATGAGCAAAGTTGATACATTCTCCATTCACTTAGAATTTAAAATCAAATGTAGCGCTGAGCAATGAAAATGTCTGCAATGATAAAGGCTCAGTGTATGCACTGTGCAACATGATGGTCAATAGTCTACTAAGCATTTAAAATGCAAACAGTATGACCAAGGAACCAAACTTTTACTTTTAGTAAACTTTAATTCATAGTGGGGGGAATATTTTGTAAAGTATGTGATAGTCTAACTATTATGTTGTATACCTGAAATTAATACAAAATAATATTGAATATAAACTGTAATTTACAAAAATAAAATTTAAAGTTTTTAAAAAATAAATAGCCACATATGGACACCATATTGGGACAATGCATCTCATCAATCATTCGGTTTTGTGCACATTTTCAAGAGCTGAGAAAAGGCACCACTGAGTATACAATAGATATTCACTTAATACCTGAGGAAATAAATTTCTGAGTTCTGATGACCCTGAAAATGTTACCAGATAACCTAGTATCTTGGTTCACTGAATTAACTAGATTATACATAGCTCTATACTGTCAGGAGAGGAAAAAACTCAAAGCACCCCTTTTTCCGTAGTACATAGGCTGCTCATAGAAGTGTTCCATCTGGCCTAAACATTATTTTTGAATGATTTTGAATTAATGGTTAATATTTAAAATCCAGAGAGTTTACATTTCAGATCTCCTAGAAAACATAGGAGTCCTGACAACATCTCCTCCTGACATTAGTGGGCTGCAGCTATGAAGGCTCTACTTCCTCTGACACGTCCCCAATATTCCCTATTGTCTTTCCCCCAGTTCACTTCATTCATTCACCCAATACCTGTCTCATCCTAGAAGCCAGGTGATCTTGTAATAGTTGCCCTAAGCCTTTGGTTCATCTCCAGCCAATTCCCAGGGACTATTCCCAATATAAGAAATTTCAGAGTATGGGGAAGAGGCTGGAATTCTTGTTGGTCAGTGAATGGTGTCAATGATAGTCAGGTGGAGGTAACTGGGGTCTCAGCTGATTTTTATTTCTAGGCTGTTTTTAGGCTATCTTGTGCTTCCTGAAATCTACAAATAGCTTAACAACTTCAAATTGATAGTGAGATTTACCCACACACATGTGCAGTGTAACAATTTATCATCATCACAGGTGCTGAGGAGTTCAAGCCAACTTGCTGGTGCCACATCTTCCTAAATCAGAGCTCAAGAAGATATATATTTTATTAGGGAAATTAGAATCCTCCAAATAGATTCTACTGTGTATTAATATCTCTGCTGGGCTCCAGGAGGATATTTCTGTTTACAGGTTGGTTATCTTTATTTGAATCTGTTTGATTTCAAGCATGCCACTAAGAAGATGTATGGCCAACTGTTTGAAGTATTAAAAGGCCAATTTTACCAGCACAATATTTTTAAACCCTGTATGCACACTATGGTGATAATGTGCTCCAAATGGAGAAAAAATAGATCTTGCTAGTATTCTGGGATTGCAAATCTCTCCAGTTTAAATCACATTCCCTTTAACACAGGAACACTGGTGGAGATTTATATCATACTATTTTTACTTCTTCAGTGCAGATGAGCCTCAAAAATGGACATCAGCATAGAAAACACTTCCACTGTGTTTGAAAGTCATGTACTGCATACATAAATGAGAAACATAAAGGTCTGGGTGAAGGCTGAGCACTACTTTTCCCTGGGGGGATAAGAGGTAAGGAAATGCAGCAAGAAAAGGACTAGTCATCAGGTTGGAGGAGGGAAAACCAAACACTAACTCTCCCAGGACAATAGCCAGGCCTCCATGCACTCTCAATTATTGAGTTTAGCAGTGCTGGGAATTCTCCCTCCTGCAAAAATACATAAAATGGCTCATTACAAATCAGAGAGCAGGCACACAGCTTCAGAAAGATCAACAGTAGAAAGTGAGGGAGAGAAACCATCATTCACCACTCATGTGTCTACTGGATACCTGGTGTGATGGTTAGGAATCTGTCTTCTGTGTCTGTTGCCTTAAAGGATTTAAGACCATCTTGATGCTGTATGAAAACTATGCATGCAATTTTCTTTAAAAAAATCAGACTTTATTAATTTAGAATAGGGGAGAGAAAGGAACTGGGCAGATGGGGCATACGATTAGAAAAAAATATTTTTCACTACATGCCTATTAGGTTTGGATTAAATGATGAAAATGTGTTCTTTATTCAAAATTAAGTTCAAAGTTTGAATATATATAAATAGATGACTCTGAAAGCAAGCTTTTTCCCCATATAAGCTATTATCTTGGGGGAAGTACAAGCAAGCATTTCCTTGTCAGGGTAAATAATTTCTTTTATCTTTCCAGCAAGCTTCTTTAAGCATATTTTATGAAACTGGGCATTAAAATTCTAAATTAAAAACCTGTGAATTAACCAAAGAGATTCCAGATACTCTTAGTGAGTGGTGGATTACAAACAATAACAAAGCCTACAATCCTATCTAATTTTCTGTATTAATTGACATAATAATAAGCATCAGTTCTACATGTATGGTGTGTATTGGCAGTGTCACTGCAATTACATGATGTTTTATTCACAAGTGAGGCCCCAGATTGCTCCAATGAGCACTAAAACCAGTTTCACCCACTCAAATATGATCAGAAAGGTCTTCATAAGGACAGTCACCAATGGAAAATTAAAGGTTCTTTCTTTTCCCCCACTGCACTCTAAGATAAAGTCCAAACTAATAAACTATTGAGCATTCTTATTCAGAAATTTAATTTTCACTATGTCAGGATAGCAGTTAAATGCTTTAGGTCACTTACTGGCCACTTCACTGGGTGGGCCAAGGACAAAGCCACAGTCTTTCCAAGTATTTTTGCCAATGCTCAGCAAGGGAGAGAAGGGTTGGATTGTCCACAGGTGTGGGCCCAACTGCCTGTTGGCTTCTGGGTAACAAATCCAAAAGGACTGTTTGATTAAAACAGACAAAGAAAGATATTGCATAAAATTTGTAATATCAGAGGGTCAATTTCTGCTGTGTATTAACCATATTTCCATGAAGCCTGATTCTTTACCCACCTAAAGGCTGGTGTTGCTGTCAGCACAGGGGGTTAACAACGAGGTCCCTTCATAAAGATAAGATCATCCTAATGAAGACCATTATGAGATCACAACAGCTTGGGCATACAGGGTTAACAAAATACTAATTAGAGAGAATAAATTAATTTGTTAATAATAAATAATATAAGGGCCTGACTACCCAGTACATGAAAACAACTGGGATAGTGACAGGAATACAGTGTCTTCCATAAATGCAGGTACTGTTATTGGCAAAGAAACATGGTGAGGCCATATAGACTGTATGGTGTCAGGTCAGAACTCAGGCTCTTGAGCAAGTTACTTACGTTCTTTGTGTCTATGAATATAGTGCAAGTATTTTTATTTATATATTTTTATTTTCTGTACTTTTTGTCTCAATGTGGCTTTTTCTATATATCCTTAGTTATAAGAGTTTTGTTTAGCTGGACTTCAGGTAGTTATGAATAATGGTTGTTCTGTAGTTCAGTTATAAATCTGATATGATCATGAGAGAAGAGTACAGGATTTACCTATTCCACCATCTTACCAAGAAGCCATATTGCAAGTATTTAACTAAGCTAATCTTCCTAAAATTACACAGGGATTTCCATTTCCAGGAGGATGGAGAAGACATATTTCCCCTAAATCTGCTATGAAATACAACTAAAAACTCTGGACATTATACATAAAACAAACATAAAGTCTAAATGACAGGAAAAAGAAATCAGACTGCGAAGAACCTCAAGACTAGAGCAGCATGGTAGACATAGTTTCCCTGAGTTTCCTTTTGCCACAAACATCCAAGGCAGGTGCCACCCACCTGAAATACCAAAGGGCACACACATAAAAAACCTGTTCACTCTAGTCAAAGGAACAGGAAAGGGATAGCCTACCATGACAAAAAAAAACTTGGAAAATACTCTACTGAAACTAAACACCATTACAAACAGTGCTCACTGCCACCAACATGTGCAAAAATTAAATGATGAACCAAGAACTCACCCTCTCCAGATGGTAATGAAGAGTCCCAACTACCACAAGAGGGTGATGTCAGGGAGGGCTGAGACGAAGGTCAGGATTTTCATCTTCCAAAGGTAGTAACGAGTCCTCCTACCTGCCATGTTGTTAGTTGAGACCATGTGGGGAGCCTGACCTTGTACCCAAACCTGGTAGTAATGAGTTACCCTTCCCATCCCTGCTAAGAGAATTTATTGCCAGCAGATCTACTCTTTAAAATTGGTTAAAGGAAGCTCTCTAAGCATTCATATAATCTGTATTTGATGGTCTTGTTTATTATGTGTCTCTCTACTAAAATGTATGCTCTAGAACACGGATGGCAAACACAAGGCCCGGGGGCCAAATCCAGCCCTCCACCTTGTTTTATCCAGCTCATCACCTTCAGCCGTCACTGTGTTTCTACGCAACTCACTTAACAGTTAAGGAATACTTACATTTATACAGTCCTAACATTACATTAGGCCCTTTGAAAGCAACCATGAGGCTGATGTGGCCCCCAGTGAAAGTGAGTTTGACACTTCTGTGAAGAGTAGGGATCTTTGTCATTTTTATTTTTCACTATTGTATCCTCATTACTTTTAATAGTGTGAGACTCATAGTGAGTGATCAATAAATATTTGTTTAGGGAGTGAATTATAATTTCTCTCTGTGTATTACAGGGTCCTCAGCTGTAAAATTGAGTTAATATACTTGTATTCCATATTAATATGAGGATTAAATTAAATATTTAAAAATACAACTTTCCTAGGTTAGATAAAAAACTCCTACAATCTGATTAAAAATGAGCAAAGAACTGAAATAAACATTTCTCAAAAAAAGATATACAAATGATGGATAGACACATGAAGAGCATAAAGAGATTTTCAGCATCACTAATCATTAGGGAAGTACAAACCAAAACATCAATGAGATACCACCTCAGTAGAATTGCTCCCAGAAAAAAAAAAGGGGGGTGGGGAGGGGAGGAAGGAAGGAAGAAGGGAAGGAAGGAAGTTGGCAAGGAAATGAGAAATAGAAACCTTTATGCACTATGGGTAGAAATGTAAAATGGTACAGCTGCCATGGAAGACATAATGGAAGGTTAAAAAAAATTAAAAATAGAATTACCATATGCTCAAGAAATTCCACTTCTGGTTATATAGCCAAAAAAAAAAAAAAAAAAAAACACAACTGAAAGCAAGGATTCCAACAGCTATTTGTACACCATGTCTATAGCAGCATAATTCACAATATCCAAAAGATTGAAGCAACCCGTGTTCATTAATGATTGAATGGATAAACAAAAGGTAGTCTATACATACAGTGGGAAGAAGGAAAAATCAGCAATTATTGTTTAATGGGTATAGAGTTTTAGTTCTTAAGATGAAGAGCTCTGGGGGTGGATGGTAGTGATAGCTGTACAACAATGTGAATGTACTCAATGTCATTAAACACTACACTTAAAATGATTAATATCATAAATATTATGATACATGATTTTACCATAATTTTTTTAACTAAAAAATAACTTGAACCATATCAGCAATATAGGAGAGACTCGTTAAACAGTAAATGACAGAGGTGGAATACAAAACTTATATCAGACAACCTAATGTTTCTTATCTATCATTATGGCTGAGAAAAGACAATTGAGATATCTAAGTAGGTCTCATTCTTTTGCACCAGGTTGGTAAGATCGACCAAGAAAAAGTTGAATGGCAGGGAAGGGCCAGTGTCAGTGGCTTCAGTGACACTACCATCTGAAGTTAGGTTGCCAGTGCACTGTCTCGGCAAGAGAGTAAGTTTTTGGAATCCCTTTATTGCAGAAAAGGGACAGACCTGGCTATAGAATAACAATTAGATTAGGTCTTGAAAAAAATTCAATACAAGTTATCCCAATGCCCAGAGCCCAGCTTTGTAGTTCATTCAACAGAGTTTATGGAAACAAAATTGAAGAAGAACTGAGGAAACTAGGTTATGCCTATCAAGTTTCCATTGGAGAGGAAAGGAACATTATTACTAATAGAATTGAAGACATACTTATTAGGAGAAGTAAATTCCTGAGACTAAGAGATATCTTTGCCTAGTGGAAGAAAGTACTCAACAATAAGATCAGAATGCTAGTAGGTCATTGAACAGAGTGGTATTTTTTCTCTTAGCTGGGGGATGACAGTGATGTTTGGTGGGGACATATGATCAATACCTTTCTTGATAGTGGCCTCAAACAGGCATGATCCAAGCTTTCTAAATTTCGTTCTTCAAGTGAGCTCATTTGGCAAAAGTTTTAGTAAGCTTTATTGAAGTAAAACCTGTTTATGTATACACCCATGTGACCACCTCCCAGATCAAGATATAAAACACTTTCATTAAACCCCAAAGTCCCCTTATACTGCTTCATAGTCACTATCCCTTCCAGAGACAGTGACTATTTTACCTTCTGTCACCATAGATTAGTCTTTCTTTCTCTCGAGCTTCATATAAATGAAATCATACAGTATATACATTTTTTTGGCTTTTTTATTGAACATACTGGTTTTGCAGCTTATTCTTATTTTTTTTTTATATTTGTAATTTGTTCTTTTTATTGATAAGGAGTCTCCTGAAGAGGAAGATATTTCCTAAGCATGATGTGAGACCCTTAGAGGAAGATACAAACGTGAGTAAGATGTAGTGTCTGCATAGTGTCTGCAGAGGAGACCATGGTTGAGTTTGACTTTTGAAGTCTGAAAGACTGTTGCTTGAATCCCAAGTGGTGTTTTTTAACCACATCTGGAAATTCAACAAGCTAACAAACTTGAAATTGATCTTTATTTTTACACCATTGAGTATTGCATATATTTTATTTACATTGAGAACAAATTTTTTTTGAACCTCAAGTCATATTAGCCATGTGCTTAAGCCCTGATTTAGTCTGTGTAAGGCATGTGCACATGCAAATAATAATAATGCCACCAAAAGGAGTGTCCTAAGAACTGAATGAGACAGATCAAATTAAGTGCATAGCACAATGTTTAGTGTTTAGGAGGCTTTTTTAATTTAAAAAAAAAAAAAAAACTTTTTTAAATTGTATGTACTATTTCCAGAGAGAGAGGAAGGGAGAGAGGCAGTAAAGGAGAGAAACATCAATGTATGGTTGCCTTTCACCTGCCTCCAGCCACGGACCTGGCTGGAGACCTGGCTTGCAACCTGGTTATGTGCCCTGACTAGGGAATTGAACCAGCAACCTTGGGGTTTGCAGGCTGGCACCTTATCTACTGTGCTACCAGCCAGGGCTTTTATTTTATTTATTTATTTAATTTAATTAATGCTATATGTTATTGTTATTGTCATTATTATAATGTTTACAAGCTAGTAAGGAGAAAAGACATATCATGACTAACTGTAAATATGAAACAGATAATCAGAGGTTATATAGAGGTGAAATGTGCTTTGAGGATATGGAGAGAAAGAAAAGGTTAGTTTGGGCTAGAAAATGCTGATAAGATTGCTCTCGGGATTCACAGAGAATTGCGTGTCAGCTTAGAAAGTAAGAAGTGCAGCTGTAATTTTAGTGATCAAACCTTCAGGAAGAAGCAACTTGGTGTCATCAAAGAGCATCAAGTTTGAAACCCTACAGCCTTACAGTTCAATCTAAGCTTGCTCATTTATTAGCCATAGGATTTTGGTCAAGTAATTTAATCCCTTTGACCTTCAAGTTTATTGTTTATAAATGATGACAACTCCTATTTCTAATGGTTATTGAGAATAAAAATATTTATCAGATCTCATAAAAATACTTGTTATTCAATGCACACATTAACAATCACACTAACTGTGATAAACTAAAGGTCCGTACACACTGTTCCTTTAGTGATGAGGCTGGGGGGTTTCCACCAGCCCCCGCCAAAAGGCTAAATATCATGACCAATCCAGTGGCATTTGCCCACAACAATGACTTTTACAGTGGTTATAATGAGGCAGGGTGGTAAGAAGCTAGAAAATTTCTTGGACAAATGGAATGCGGAAAGAGACAAGATAATCAAACAAAGCCAAATAATTTGAATAACTTACAGACAGAGAGCTAGTGAATCACAAGACCTTATCTTCCCCAACTGAGGACACCTGAGATCAAATGATTTCTACCTCTCCTCCCTAACCAGAGAACAAATAGCTTAAATTACCCTGGTCAGGAAGATAGAGAACAGGGACCCAATTAGTGCCATTTGTGCCAGCTAAACCCAATGACAGAGGAAGTCAGGGGAACAAATAACAAAAATATCAACTAGAGCCAGACAGACCCAAGATAAAAGTAAAACAGGCTCTCTCTGGGGCATGCCCAACCACTCCTTTTCTTGAGCATGAACTTTTTACTTTCTCCTAAACTTTAAGAGCCGCCTCCACACTTACACAGGACTTGCAGCCACAAGAACAGCAGACAACGGTAGCTCCTCCTGGTTTACCCCCTGAACCTGTGTCCAAAGACCTCCTTTACTCCAACTTTCCATGGAGGGAACAGGAGCCCTGCCTTGGTTTATTTCTTTCCAAAAGCATTTCTAGGGAGCCAAAGCTGAGCACTGCCTAGGCCCTCCGGTTGCTTCTTCTACCCTAGGTTCTTCCTTAGTTTCACTGGCCCCAGCTTTAATAAACATACTCTCAAAATCACCTGGACTTATGTTGTGAAATCTTTCCTGCATGACATCAAGAACCCACACACTACTGGCCAGCCTGAGGTAGATCTTCTTGGAGCCCAGTCCTCGTCCGGTAACAACAATAAGACACTTGGAGGAATCCAACAGTTTTTCCAACTGGGGAAATGCACACACACAATACACGTTTTGCATAATTCCAGGAAGTTCTAGGACTCCCAAAAACATAGTTCATGGAGCTGCTGAGTTTCCAGAGCTCCCAATGAAGAACTCAGCAGCAGAAAAAAGCACAAGGCAAACCATCAATTGGAATTTCCCTCCTGATACCTGCTATTTTATTTTGGCTAAGTAGGAAGCAGGACAATGAACCAAAGTATGAGAGCAAACTGGGTAAAAACACTCTTTAGTGTTTATATTATTTTGTCACTCAAACAGTTTACCAAACTTCAAGCTCTATTAATACTGTCTTAATCTTGTGCTACCTCAGGCAGATGGTTTTGTGTGCCTGTCAATAAGTCACATGGCATCATTTGTCAAATCCCTGCTTGCCATCTACACCTTTCCTTTCCCCAAAATGATACCCACCTTGGTATACTCAAGTGCCACTCTCCTATTGCCAAAGGACCAGACTGGCTAAGGATTTTTGTTCTTTAATGTTTTTTTGCCAAATGATTTGGCAACGTATGTAAATAGCCTGAATGTTTCATGATATTGTGAGGTTCTTGTATAGGAAAAAATTATGTATTATCACCAAACTATCTGTGAATGATACTGTTTTTTTTAGAATGCTAGCTCTGATTTAATCTTGACAAAAACAAGATTATCAATAAATCTGATTCCCAGTATTTTGCTTCCACCACCATCATCATCATCATCATGCTGTTTCTTATCCATTTGTTTATCCCTGATTCTATTTTCTGGTCTCTATATCCCAGGAGGTTGATTCCTACATATTTCGCCATCTAGGAACTCTTCCTACCTACTCGTACTCTGATTGGTTCAGTCAATGGGAGGTATAGGCTGGAGATCAGAACATGGGCTTTTTCTTCCTCATTCCCTCACTACTTTGCCTGATTTTTAGCCATGGCTGCCTCCCTTTAACCACAGCTCTGTCAAGGGGCCCTTGCTCCAAGAATCCAGCTCCATTATACAATTTCCTCTCCTTGCCCCTGCAAGACAAAGGGTTGTAAGTCCCCTACTGTTGTTAGCCTCTGGGTGCCTCAACATCCATGTTTAGTTTCCTAATCCTGCCCACTGAGTAAACCTTTCATGGATATCTATGGTGCTATAAAAGTTAAATTCTGAGTTCTGCCAGGGCCTCTAACATCATCTTCTCTATGACTATTGTGAACTGACCGCTCCTCGTGTATCAGATTCTGTGCTGAGTGCTTCACCACCATTAACGTCCAGCCTTCACGATAACTTACCAGGTAAGTATTATTTTAAAGATGACAAAGTATACTTGGCAGTTTTAAAGATCTTACTTCAGGTAACACAACTAATAAGTGGCAGTCAAAATGCAAATTCTGATTTTTTTCTACTTCAGAGCTTCTTTTACATTACCCACAGTTCTCCTGTCCATGTCAGAGTCCTGAAGTGTTTGCTACAAACTCAGATTCTGGGAAAACTACCCAGAGCCCTCTGCTGAGGTGACCAGCTCCAGGTTTTAACTTTAGCAGTTTTGTTGGCTCAGGGTTACCACCTGATCCAAGTTGAATAATTGCATGGGCAAACTGACAATGTATGGGGTATTAAAACTCTGGTCAGTAAGGGCAACCATTAATTAGTGAGGCAAATGAAGCTGTCCCAAATTTAAATGAAAAAATGCTAAGGGAATTGGTCAGGAGGTAGAAGAAGGAGAAAAATGAAATCCCATAAAGATAAACAAGAAATGAGAGAATAACATGGCCATATGGTGGAACAGTGACCAGTGATATAGTAATAAGATAACATGTCCCTGGAGCCAAGTCGAAGCCTGAACAATGCCCATTCTTAGCTCCTCTTGAGATTTACCTGCTCTCACCCATCAACCCACCAGTGATCTAAATAATCATTAGTCATGTCTTCCCTGACCCAGACTAATTTGACTGATTTGGCACATTCTCAGTTTTCACAGAAAGCTCTAAGCTAACACAAGTGAAATAGCCTTCCTACCAGTGTTGCTGCATTTATTCTGGCCACCTTTCTAAACCATTATTCACATTGAAGCTGAAGTGATTTTTATAAAGTGTCCATTTAACCTTATTAATCTCCTTGCTTAATACTCATAAGTGACTTAATATTCTTTTGACCTGCAGTGAAAATTCCCTGTGGTAGCCCACAAATTCTTACATAATCTAGTCTCCATGTCTCCTCTTCATCCTCAGCAGGAACCTCAGACCTCCTCTCCTCTCTGGTCCAGCCACACTGGCCTTTCAGTGGCCCCTGCTCATCACACTCTTTCCTGCCACTGAGTTGATAGCACAAGCTATTCCACCTGCCTACAATGTGGATCCTTTGCTCTTTCACATGTTTATCACCTAACATCTCTTTCCTAGGGATATATCTCTGACACCCTATGACTGACACCAACTCAGTGGCACCCTCCTGTCCTGGTATTATTCACAAGTCTCACTCTTTGTGTTATTACTTGATTAATATTAATCTTCCTAACTAAGCTCTCTGAGATCAAGGTCCATATCCAATTTTGCCTCACTTTTGTGTCCCCAGTACCTTGTAAGGTGCCCAGCCCATAGTAGGAACTCAAATATTTGTTAAATGCATGAATGGTTTAATATCTACATACAACAAAAGCAGGCAAATCTCCTCTAAAAATGACATTGTATGGTTACTATGGATTAAATGACAATAGTAACAGTGGGCAAGTGACTGTTGCTTAGGAAGGGCCAACACAACAGGAGAACACAGTATGTGTGGCTGTATGCAAAGTACCCAGGAGCAAGCTCTTCACCTGGAAGGAGATCCCAATCTTTCTGCAGCCCAAACATCCACTTTCACATCTAAGAAAATGCCCAAAAGGTCAGTGGCACTTGGATCTTCTCTGTTGAGTTTCATTTGAGCTTGCAGGTGTATTTGCAGAGTTTATGTCAAGAACTTCATATTTAAGATATTATAGGTTTGGTACCCACCCAAATCCAGCTTTTTGCAAAATATTTTACTTATTTATTTTTAAAGAGGGGGATAGAGGGAGAGAAAGACAGGGAGAGGAACATTGATTGGTTGCCTCTCATATACACCCAACTGGGAACCAAACCAGCAACCTAGGCATGTGCCCTGACTGGGGATGGAACCAGCAACTTTTTGCTTTCCAGGATTATGCCCAACCAACTGAGTCAATCTGATCAGGGCCAGTCCATCTTTAAAGTGAATTGGAAAAATAAAGAGAACAAATTACAGCTTTAATTGCAAACTGTAAAGATGATACAATTAACATATATTTGCTTACTCTTGAGAAATACTTGTTAAAGGTGACAATTCTTTTAAATTATCCATAGCAGAGGAAATTGTTTATATCATTCATATATATAAATATATAACTAATAAATGAAACATATTTTTCTCATGTAATTCCCTTTAGGGGACCTACTTTAATTCAAAACACATTTTTGAACACAGCCCAGGGTGGAAGACATGGGATAACATGCAAAGGTTTGTTTTTAAGAGCCTCAGAAACTAATGGAGAAGGCTATGGAATAGAAAATAATACAAGCCATGTGGCAAGTGCACATTGTATAAAGTGAAAAGATGGCACATCTTTTATCTGATGAAAGAGATAATAATTGTGCAGAGTTTTTGGAAAATCAAGAGGAACTTTCCAAGAAGACTATAAAAAGTCTGGGATAACAGAATCCAGCTTCCCAATTTTATAAGTAAGAAAAATGATCTCTTGACAAGTTGATGCCAAAACCAGATCTCAAATTTAAACATTCCCTTTAACGATATGATGCAAGCAAGGATATACATTAAAGATATAACCAAGTTCTATTGTTCTTATTGCTTTCATAAAAACACCCCACCCATTGGAGGCTGGAATATTAAGCTAACATTGATATGGTCTTTTTTTTTTTTTTTTTTTTTTTTTTGAGATTTTATTTATTATTTTTAGAGTGAGGGGAAGAAAGAGAGGCAGAGAGGGAGAGAAACATCAATGTATGGTTGCCCTTCACCTGCCTCCAGCCAAGGACCTGGCTGGAGACCTGGCTTGCAACCTGGTTATGTGCCCTGGCTGGGGAATAGAACCAGTGACCTTTAGGTTCACAAGCTAGCACCTTATCCACTGTACCACCAGCCAGGGCCTGATATGGTCTTTTTAAGGGAGTAAAATGCATCTTCCTACCTCCCATCTGGCCCCTTTCTCATCTCCTTCTCATAAAGCAGGTGAAATAACTTCCCAATTGAGAATCTGATCATTCTCTTCCTTCCCAGTGCCATTAGGGTAACAACTGGAGTTGTGCATCAGATTCAGCTGTTTTGTCTCTGGCCTATGACTGTAGTTTCATCTTCTACCACTATCTCCTTGTTTCTCCAGATTCCAGCCACACTCTACTTCCTTTGGGTCTCCATCAATATCATGCTTTTTCCCATGTCAGAGACTCAGCATACTCTGTTTCCTCTGCTTGGAGCACTCTTTCTCCTTTTTCACCTACTGATTCATTAGGCTCAGAGGTAATGCCACTACTCTGACGTATAGACTGAGTTCATTTTTCCCTGCTTTCCATATGTGCTCTGCCATTATTCTTTATTGAGCTGTTAATATCCATCTTCTACATTAGACTCGAAGTCTCCAAGAGTTCAAAAGCCTGTCCCTATCATTCACTGATGCATCCCTACTCCCCAGCACAATGCCTATATTCTTGGTAGGCAGGCTACACTGCCAAAACAAATAAATCTCAAACCTCAGAGGAGGGAATATGACCACAGAGTAGAGAGCAGTGCTGATGGTGTTCTCGAGTACCAAAGCAGCTAGAGGACAGGATAGGGAGCGTGAGACGTCTTCAGGACCCTAGGGATTGGAACGGGCAGCATCTGGACACAGGGGAGCACAGCCCAGAGGCAGAAGAGGCCAGCAGGACAGTAGGTGAGGCGTTCCCGACCAATAGGCCTACGGGCCGAGGTCGGCTGTGGGCAGTGGAGGCTCTGCCCAGAGGGGCACATTTGACTGGGGCCAGTTCCGGGCTCCCTGGCGACTGGAAGTCTCAACAGTGAAGCGAGGGCAGCGAGGGCAAACGCCGTAGGGAACGTGGAATTGAACTCTTGCAGGGGAGGGACTGTGTGAGAGACTCGCTCCGGCAACAGGGAGAGGAGGCTCTGCGCGGGGCTAGAGGAGGAGGAGAAGAGTCCTGCGGGAAGCCAGAGCTGGGGAGTGGGAAGTGCACTGGTGGGGCAGCAAGAGGGCGGAAAACGGAGCTGCTGGGCCACCAGGGAAACAGCAGCTAGAAGCCCCTGCAAGGGGAGAGGCCCAGCCCTGCACAACCACACAGGCCCCCAGGGTCCGCAGGAAACTCCAAACGGCGAGCCGGTGAGCCAGAACTAGTGCCGGGGGTAACTGACCCGCCATTGCCAGAGACAAAGGCCGCACCGCCCACGCCTGGGAGGGGCTCATTACAGAGGCCATGTAAAGGACTCCACGGAGAGCTGGTTGGCTTGGAGGCGTGGTGCCCGCCCCGGAAGGGAGGGACAGTGTAGGCGGACCCCGGACAGTGTTGACTGACAGGCCCAGCCTCGCCCGGAACTGCAGGGGTGGGGCCAGTCCTCACAGGGACCAGCGAAGTTGCGGGCTGCCCTGCAGAAGTGCTGGGGGCACGTCCTGGGCAGGAACCTCCACCAGGAGTAGGAGGGGGCTCCCTGTGGGCTCCAGAACACCAGTAGCCCTAAAACCCAGCCAAGCTGCGGAAGGCCCAGCCTACCTGGGGGCGGACACTCAGAATCAGCCCTACTGGGACAATCAGAGGCCCTGGCCCTGCCACACGCCAAGACTGGCTAGAATATAGACTATACACTGTAAAGTCCTGACTAAGAAAAACAGGCAGCATCAGGAAAGGGATTGCTGCCAATCTCAAGTACCTGAATTATACCGAGAGCAATATGAACTATTAAGCCCCAACATATCCTTTGCAAAAGTTACTCCTCACATATTCTTAATCCCCACCATACCTCAATCTACCTAAATATCCAAGACCCTCCCCTACTCTCGAATTAAAGTCTATTCACTCTGTGGCTGTAAAGCATTCCCAGTCCTCAATCTAAGTATTCCTCCCTTCCCCAGCCTTTCTAAACCCTTTCTTTATTCTTTTCTTCCTTCCTCTTTTTTTTTTTTTTTTTAATTTTTCTTTTCCTTTTCTTCCTGGTAAAGCCCACATGTTCTGACTCTACCTGGACCAATCAGAAATCATAAAGGGGGAACACACAGCTAAAACCTTTCTTTATTAATATTGATTTCTCTTTTCTTGTGACTTTCTCCCCCATCCTTTTTTCTTTCTTTCTTTCTTTCTTTCTTTCTTTCTCCTTTCTTTACTCCCTGATAAAACCCACTGGTCCTAGCTCCACCTGGACCAAACAGAGACCATAAAGGGTGAACAGACACCTAAACCCTTTCTTTATTGATATTGATTTTCCTTTCTCTTGTGACTTTCTCCCTTTTTTTCCTTCTCTTTTTTTTTTACTTCCTCTACTAAAAGCCCTCCGGTCCAGGCTCCATCTGGACCAGTCAGGGATTATTAAGGGTGAACAGCCATCTAAACCTTTTCTTATTATTATTATTATCATTTTTATTTCTTTTTTCCTTTTGCAATTTTTTTTTGTTGGTTGGTTTGGTTTGGTATTTTGTTTTTGGTTTTTTGTTTGTTTGTTTTTGTTTTTGTTTTTTGTTTTTGTTTTTGTTTTTGTTTCTGCTAAAAGCCTGCAGGCCCAGAATACAACCAGACAGCCCAAATAAAGGACACACCAAGAACAGCAAGTGGACAAAATCTGGGAGACGGCAACATTGAACTCCACAAATCTCCTATCACAGAAGGGTGCTCAACTAAGGCAAGGAAGCAAAGCAGGTTAACCCAAGGAAAGAACAAAAATAAATAAATAAATAAAGAGCAAGCAAGAACAGA
>PVIW01010843.1:0-41413 GCA_004026585.1 Noctilio leporinus
TTCATTGTCATTTGTTTCCAGGAACTTTTTGATTTCATCTTTGATCTCATTGTTGACCCCTTCATTGCTTAAAAGCATGTTATTCAGTCTCCATGAGTTAGAGAATTTTTGGGTTTTTCCCTTGAATTTGGTTTCTAGTTTCAAGCCATTGTGATCTGAGAAGATACTTTGTATGATTTCAATTTTCCTGTTTTTGTGGAGGCTTGTCTTGTGACATACCATGTGGTCTATCTTGGAGAATGATCCATGTGCATTTGAAAATAATGTGTATTTTGCTTCTTTGGGGTAAAAGACTCTGTAGACATCAGTTAGGTCCATTTCCTCTAGAGTGTTGTTCAATGCCACAACCTCTCTGGGGATTTTTTGTTTGGAAGATCTGTCTATTGGTGATAGTGGGGTATTAAAATCCCCTACTATTAGTGTGTTGCTGTCTATGTCTTTCTTAAAGTCTTCCAAGATTTTTCTTATATATTTCGGAGCTCCTATGTTGGGTGTGCATATGTTTATCAGAGTTATTTCTTCATGATGGATTGTTCCCTTAAGTATTATGAAATATCCATCTTTGTCCCTTTTTATGGCCTTCATTATAAAATCTATTTTATCTGAAATCAGTATTGCAACTCCAGCTTTCTTTTTTCATGTCCATTTGCTTGATATATAGTTTTCCATCCCTTCACTCTCAATCTGTGTTGATCTTTTGTTCTGAGGTGGGTCTCTTGAAGGCAACATATATGTGGGTCATGTTGTCTTATCCATTCGGCTACCCTATGTCTTTTGATTGGTGTATTTCATCCATTTACATTTAAGGTGATTAGTGATTGATACTTATTCATTGCCATTTTCTCCCTTTGCGTCTGTATTCCTCTTTGGCTTTCTCTGTTTCTTCTTTTTATTTGTTTACTTATTTTTATAGCAGACCCTTTAGCATTTCTTGCAATGCTGGTTTGGTAGAGATGTATTCTTTCAGTCTTTTTTTGTCTGAGAAGCTCCTTATTTCTCCTCCTATCTTGAATGTGAGCCTTGCTGGGTAGAGTATTGTTGGTTGCAGGCCTTTTTTTACCATGACTTGAAATACTTTTTGCATTCCCTTCTGGCTTGAATTGTTTCTGTTGAATAATCATTTGATAGCCTTATTGGAGCCCCTTTGTATGTTATTTGTCTTTTCTCTCTTGATGCTTTAAGATTCTCTCTTTGTCTTTGAAATTTGCCATTTTAATAATAATGTGCATTGGTGTTGGTCTGTTTGGGGTGATCCTCATTGGGACCCTCTGCGCTTCCTGAACTGGATTCATGTTTTCACTCATCATGTTAGGGAACTTTGCTATCATGACTTTTTTTTTAACAGGTTTTCCATTCCTTGTTTGTCTTCTCCTTCTGGTATCCCTATGATACGGATGTTGTTATGTTGCATGTTGTCCTGCAGCTCTCTTAACCCCTCTTCATTCTTGTTCAGCTTTTTTTTTATTCTCTTGTACTGTCTTGGAGTAT
The DNA here is from genome assembly GCA_004026585.1 of Noctilio leporinus. Lineage (NCBI taxonomy): Eukaryota > Metazoa > Chordata > Mammalia > Chiroptera > Noctilionidae > Noctilio > Noctilio leporinus. The sequence continues at coordinate 1,489 of PVIW01010843.1, forward strand.
TTGTCTACATTATCCTCCAACTCGCTGATGTGGTCCTCTGCTTCCTCTAGCCTACTGTTGATTCCTTCTACTGTATTCTTCAATTCAGAAATTGTATTCTTCATTTCCTCCTGGAACTTATTGATAGTTTCCATGTCCTTTTTCATGCTGTTGTGGTTCTCAGTAAGTTCCTTGTAACTTCCCCGGAGTTCTTTGTAATTTCCCTGGAATTCTTTGTAATTTCCCTGGAGTTCTTTGTAATTTCCCTGGAGTTCTTTGTAGTTCTCCTGGAGTTGTTTACAGTTTTCTTTGATGTGGCTGAGCTCACTGAGCTTCTCTATCATCATTCTTTCGAATTCCTTTTCTGATATTCCAGGTGCCTCTGTTTCATTTTGTGTTCTTTCTGGGGATTCTTCCTTTCCTTTTGGTGATGGACTGATTCTTTTTTTCCCCATTTTGGTTGTCTGTTCTTGCTTGCTCTTTATTTATTTATTTATTTGTGTTCTTTCCTTGGGTTAACCTGCTTTGCTTCCTTGCCTTAGTTGAGCAAGGAATCTCCTTCTGTGATAGGAGATTTGTGGAGTTCAGTGTTGCTGTCTTCCAGATTTTCTCCACTTGCTGTTCTTGGTGTGTCCTTTATTTGGGCTGTCTGGTTGTATTCTGGGCCTGCGGGCTTTTAGCAGAAACAAAAACAAAAAACAAAAAAAACAAAACAAAAAACAAACAAACAAAAAAAGCCAAAAACAAAATACCAAACCAAACCAAACAAAAAAACATTGCAAAAGGAAAAAAGAAATAAAAATGATAATAATAATAAGAAGAAAGGGTTTAGATGGCTGTTCACCCTTAATATAATCCCTGACTGGTCCAGATGGAGCCTGGACCTGAGGGCTTTTAGCAGAGGGAAAAAAAAAAAAAAAGGAAAGAAAGAAAAAAAGGGAGAAAGTCACAAGAGAAAGAGAAATCAATATTAATAAAGAAAAGGTTTAGGTGTCTGTTCCCCCTTTATGGTCTCTTTTTGGTCCAGGTTGAGCCAGGTCCAGTGGGTTTGATCATGGAGAAAAGAAAGGAGAAAGAAAGAAAGAAAGAAAAAAAAAAAGGAGGGGGTAGAAAGTAACAAGAGAAAGAGAAATCAATATTAATAAAGAAAGGTTTTAGCTGTGTGTTCCCCCTTTATGATTTCTGATTGGTCAAGGTGGAGCCAGAACCTGTGGGCTTTACCAGGAAGAAAAGGTAAAGAAAAATTTAAAAAAAAAAAAAAAAAGAGGAGGGAAGAAAAGAATAAAGAAAGGGTTTAGAAAGGCTGGGGAAAGGAGGAATACTTAGATTGAGGACTGGGAATGCATTATAGCCACAGAGTGAATAGACTTTAATTCGAGAGTAGGTGAGGGTCTTGGGTATTTAAGTGGATTGAGGTATGGGGGGGGGGATTAAGAATATGTGAGGGGTAATTTTTGCAAAGGATATGTTGGGGCTTAATAGTTCATATTGCTCTCGGTATAATTCTGGTGCTTGAGATTGGCAGCAATCCGTTTCCTGAGGCTGCCTCTTTTTCTTGGTCAGGACTTTACAGTCTATAGTCTATATTCTAGCCAGTCTTGGCGCATGGCAGGGCCTCTGATTGTCATAGTAGGGCTGATTCTGAGTGTCTGCCCCCAGGTAGGCTGGGCCTCCTGCAGCCTGGCTGGGTTTTAGGGCTGCCGGTGTTCTGGAGCCTGCAGGGAGCCCCCTCCCACTCCTGGAGGGGATTCCTGCCCAGAACATGCACCCAGCACTTCTGCAGGGCAGCCTGCAACTTCGCTGGTCCCTGTGATGACTGGCCCCACCCCTGCAGTTCCTGGAGGAGGCTGGGCCTGTCAGACAACACTGTCAGGGGTCCGCCTACACTGTCCCACCCTTCCCGGGCAGGCACCACTCCTCCAAGCCAACCAGCTCTCCTCGGAGTCCTTTAAGTGGCCTCTGTGATGAGCCCCTCCCAGTTGCGGGCTGTGCGGCCTTTGTCTCTGGCAAGGCGGGTCAGTTACCCCCGCCACCAGTTCCAGCTCGCTGGCTTGCCATTTGGAGTTTCCCATGGAGCCCAGGGGCCTGTGTGGTTGTGCAGAGCTGGGCCTCCCCCCTCGCAGGGGCTTCTAGCTGCTGTTTCCCCAGTGGCCCAGCAGCTCCGTTTTTGGCCCTCTCGCTGCCCAGCTGATGCACTTCCCGCTCCCCTGCTCTGGCTTCCCGCAGGACTCTTCTGCTCTGCCTGTAGCCCTGCGCAGAGCCTCCTCTCCCTGTTGCTGGAGTGAGTCTCTCACACAGTCCCTCCCCCGCAAGAGTTCAATTCCGAGTTCCCTATGGCATTTTCCCTCACTGCCCGCACTTCACTGTTGAGACTTCCAGTCACCAGGGAGCCTGGAGCTGGCCGCAGTCAAACGCGCCCCTCTGGGCAGAGCCACCCCTGCCCAGAGCCGACATTGGCCCGCTGGCCGGTGGGTCGGGAACGCCTCACCTACTGTCCTGCTGTTCTCCGCTGCCCCTGGGTGGTGCTCCCCTGTGTCCAGATGCTGCCCGTTCCAATTCCTAGGATCCTGAAGACGTCTCACGCTCCCTATCCTGTCCTCTAGCTGCTTTGGTACTGGAGAACACCATCAGCACTGTTCTCTACTCTGTCGCCATCTTCCCTCTCTAGTGTTTATAGTTTTAATTGTGTCTTTCAAAACTTTTGCCAAACCTGTCAGCTCCAGAAAATGACAAGGATGCCAGTTTGTTCAGCAGTGACAGCATATTGACCTGAACACGTTGCTCCCCAGGGACAACCAACTGACTTGGACTCAGCAAGGTCCTTCCCTATGCCTGATGGCTACCTTCTGCTCCACACCCACATTCTGTTAAAAATCCCTGGACCTAGGGGTAGGTAGGAAGATGGCCATGACCAGCAGGAAGTAGCTCCAGAAGATCAAGAAACCTTTTTCTACTGTCCTTTACAATTTTAAAAAGGTCCATAGCCTAAAAGGGGATTACTGAAATGGGGTACAGATCTTTAGTCCATGGTTTGGGGCATGGGGGAAGGAGATAACATAGTTTTTAAGGTACTTTGCATTTATAAAACAAGTTAGTAGCTAGATAATACCTGTGCAACTGCCCCAGAGCAAAAGATGTATGTGGCTTCAAGATTTAAAAGAGATGGTGGGCAGCCTTGAAAAATGGATGATGTAGCAGCAATGTGAGAAGCAGCAAGTAGTTATGCAGTTTGTAGTAGGATTTGGCCATGCATCCTGGGCTAGTAAGAAAGCAGGCATGCTGCTTCTTTGATTGTGCCAGCACTAGGTGACTCCAAAGCCACCAAGGACTCTGCCTTGCAGCCTGGACTCTTAAGACTTATGCCTTTCCTGGACTTCACCATGATACAGTGTAACACAGCACATGCTTTCCTGGACTCTTATATGGAGGCTGAGGACAACATACCCCAAATCCTGAAGGAGAGACCTGACAGATAAGCAGTGGGGTGCTATTGAGACTGGTTTTGGTGTATATCCTTTTGGGCCTCAATTATAGTGCTTCATTTCATGGGAAAACAGGGCTCCAAAAGCAGTGTTCTCAGTTCCCCACAAGGTTGAAAACATGTAATCACCTGTTGGTTCATACAAGGCACCATGTGAATGGGCCCTAGTTTGCTAAGGTGCAGTCATGGTGACCCAGATAGGACTGAGAGAACCAATAATCAGGTTCCAGCCAAGTGAAGCAAACTGACCTTTAGTCTCAGAGAACTGTCCTGCAACCCAGCTCAAGGTGTCAGTTATTAGGAATTCCCGAATCATGTAATAAGACAGGTTTGGGGAGGAAGAGAACCCCTAGGCTCTGTGAGCTGAACCCACATGCATATTGGAGATCAAAGACTGAGCCCCATGGGCACATTGCCACATTGTGTAAATCACAAGAGTGCTCCACCATAGAGGATGAGTCATGTGGGTATTGCATCATGGAGGGTGAATGACGTGGGTGCTGCACCATGGAGAATGATGGTGCTCCTGAGCATGCCACCATCTTAAAAGTGGCATATGGCTACTCTGAACATATTTTATTTTGCTTTATTCATGTGCTTGTAAGTCTTGGGACTTTTAGCTGCCAGATACTGAGTTTAAGTATGGCCCTTCCCATTGTGGAAAATAACTAGGATTTAGAGTATATTAGCATTAAGTCTGAATGGGCAAAGATATAGAACTTTTGTGAATGGTGTAGACGTTCTGTGTAAAGTTGTAAAGGCTATAAAAGGTTGTGGAAGTTTTAAACATGAAGACAAGGACACCTTCAACTTCTTTACTTCCTTGTTTTCTGACCTTATGGGGATGTGGTTTGAATTTTGCTGTTTTCAGTACATCACAATCCTCTGTGCCTGCTTTTTGGCCAGTGAGACCTAGATAAGGTCACCTGTAAAGCACATGGTGTGAATGCCCTTGTCATTTGGGTCATAGAAAGGGTTATTTGGTGCCAATGAAATCCATTCTGGGGAAGAGAGCATGTCTCTGCCAAGAGAGACCAACCAGGTGGTGAGAGGGCATGTCTCTCTATGAGGCCAATGGGTGTACTGGTAGGGGAATGGTGTCTCTACCATTACAGTGATGGGCCATGGAATGTTTAAAAGTATTCCAGCTATGGGTGGAAAGGTATATCTTGGCCAGAATATCAGTGGCCAGTAGACACACTGGTGGGCAAGAGGGTGCCTCTGTTGGTGAGTCTTTGGGCCACATAGGACCTGGGGACAAATTCTGTAAATGCAAAATTCCTGTTTTTAAAAAGAATTTTTATTGTTTTTTAAAGTGTATTTATTGATTATGCTGTTACAGTTGTCCCATTTTTTCCCTTTGCTCCCCTCTGTCCAGTACCTCCCTCTCCTCCAGCAATCCCACCTCCCTTAGTTCATATATATGGGTTGTGCATAAAAGTTCTTTGGCTTCACTTTTTCCTGTATTACTCTTAACTTCCCCTCATCTATTTGATACCTACCAATTATGTTTTTTAATCTCTGTACCATTTCCCTATTTCTCCACCTTCCCACTACCAGATAATAACCTTCCAAATAGTCTATGATTCTTTCCTGTTCTGGTTGTTTGCTTAGTTTGTTTTTGTTTTTATTATTTATTTTTAGCTTCTGTTGCTGATAGTTGTGAGTTTCTTGTCATTTTAATGTTCATAGCTTTGATCCTCTTTTTCTTAAGTCCCTTTAGCATTTCATATAATAAGGGTTTGGTGATGATGAACTGCTTTAGCTTTACCTGGTCTTGGAAGCATGTCTATCTGCTTTTCCATCATAAATGATAGCTTTGCTGCATAGAATAATCTTGGTTGTAGGTCCTTGCTTTTCATCACTTTGAATATTTCTTGCCAGTCCCTTCTTACCCGCAAAGTTTCTTTTGAAAAATCAGCTGATAGTCTTGTAGGAACACCTTTTGTAGGAAACCTTCTTCTCTTGCTGCTTTTAAGACTCTCTATTTATCTTTAACGTTTGTCATTTTAATTATGAAACACGTTGGTGTGGTCCTCTTTGTGTGTAGCTTGTTTGAGATTCTCTGTGCTTCCTGGACTTGTATGTCTATTTTCTTTGTTAAATTTGGGAAGTTTTTCTTCATCACCTTTTCACATAACCTTTCTATTTCTTGATCTTTCTCTTCTCCATCTGGCACCCCTATGATTTGGATGTTGACACTTTTAAAGTTCCCCCAGAGGTTCCTTGTTTTGTTTATGCTTGTTTTGTTTTTCCAATTATTTTTCTTCATTCTGTACTGGTAGACCATTTATTTATTTCTTATGTTCCAAATTATTGACTTGAACCCAGGTTTTCTTCCCTTCACAATTTGTTTCATGTAGCTTTTTCTTCATTTCACTTAGCATAGACTTCACTTCTTCTCTTTTCCCTTTGCTGTACTTAAACATATCTGTCAAGTCTGTGAGCATCTTTATCACCAGTTTTGAACTCTGCATCTGTTAGGTTGGCTATCTCCTCATCCATTACATTGGCTATCTCCTCATCACTTAGTTCTCCCACTGGAACCTTGATCTGTTTCCTATTCATACTTCTCTTCCTCCTCAACTTGACAGGCTCCTGTGTTTGTTGCTGTGTCTTAGGTAGAGGTATCACTCCTGTTATATTGTAAGGAGGTGGAGCCTTAGATATTCAACCGTGTGGAGCAAACCATTTCACCAGGTTGTGGTGCTGTATGTGGGGGAGGAGTCTAAGAGGGAACAGTGCTGCTTGCTCAGCACTTGCGTCTTTTATAGGCACTTCTCCCACTTTCTTTATGGGACTGGCACCTCTCTAGTTGTTTCTCTGGCTGTAGTTCCCAGGGTAGTTGCATCTGCAGATGTTCTAGGGCTGTGGGGGCCCTCTAAACAAACAGATTCTACTGAGAGACCAGCAATTTATTCCTTCACTCCAACCCCCACTGGTTTTCACAGTCAGGTACAATGAGGCTTTATTTTCAGTGGCACTGGAATCATGAGCTGTATAATCTAGTCTGGAGCAGGGAGCACTCTCCAGGCATCTCTCCCTACTTTTTAAAATGTGTGACTGCACTTTCTGCTGGACAGCCACAGCTGCTATTTCTACCACTTTGCCATACCCCATCCTCCCTGCCCTGGCTCTACTTCTCCTACCTTTCTGGATGAGTAGTTATTGTTTATATTTTTGTTGGATTTCCATGTAGCTTGATTTTCTTGAATTTCTGGTTATCCCCCATTTGGAGGTAGTGGTATTCCTTCTTTGTTGTGGAGGAAATCACAGAATGTCTACCTATGCCTCCATCTTGGCCAGAAGTCTGAAATTCCTTATGTAGCAAGAACTCTGTGGCATACTCCTGCGCAGTAATTTTCTGCTAGCAAAAAATGCTAAGAGAGCCCTAGGCTTCAGGGACAGGCCATTAGTTGTAGGTGGATTGGCTTTCTTTGGTGATGGAAAAATGAGAAGAATGCAAAAGTGTAGAACAGCTGGTACTCCATGGTGGTCCCCCACCCACATACTAACATGGTCTGACCTGGAATAATTTTCCAGATCAAATGGGATCCAGTGCATTAACAGTGGAACAGCCTTACAGGATGATGGTGTCCAGGAAACCCAAGGGCATCTGTCTCCACTTCAGGCCACTCAGTCCTTAATGTCCTGCTGAATGAATTCCCAAGTGCTCACACTCTGGGCTGTCTTTGTTACGCTCTGCCTTAGCCTTCCACCTGCTCCTCCTCCACCTACCTCATCAGGTTCCAGTGGGCTGGAGTGCGGACCACTTCTCTGAATTTGGGGTTCCTTTTGAGCAAAAACCCTTTGGCTTGGCCAATAAGGAATACTTTGTTTGGGGGTGAGGAGAATGAATGTGTTACACAGGTATTTTTCAGATATCCAAGATTCTGGGTTGCCTTTGCAAATTTTAGGAATGTCTTAGAATCACCATCTACAGCACCAAGTTTTATTAACCTTTGATGGACAACAGATCCAAAAAAAAGCACCTGGGATTTTCACCCTTGCCTTCGAAACTGGATGATGTCACATCTCCAAATTTAGGGATTCTTTGTTTAAGTCAGGAGACTTCTTTCTTCACTAGAGTTTAAAATTGCCTATATGAGCCTTAAATCACAATGCAGCCATGGGTGTTATTAGCCCAGTGCCAAGGGTAGTTGTGTGAGACTGTCCATACACCTGGGAAGGAAGTTTCCATATAACAAATGCTGGGAGAATCCTAGCCCATCCTTACCCTGTTGTCCATGTCCATGTGTCCTTAATACTTGTTCCTTGACTAGCACCTTCTCCTTTGCCCCATTATCCCCACCATCTTCCACTCAGGTCATTGTCAGTTTATTTCTTATTTTCATGTCTCAGGTTCTATTTTGCCCATTTGTTTGTTTTGTTCATTAGGTTATACTTATAGGTAGAATCATATGATATTTGTCTTTTGGTGATTGGCTTATTTCATTACATTAATACTCTCCAGGATCATCCATGCTGTCCAAAAGGGTAGTAGTTACTTCTTTCTTTGTTTTGAAGTTTTCAACCCTATATTTCTAATACAAAAAAAGTTTAGAGTACAATAAACATCTAAATGATCCAGCAATTCCACTACTAAGACTATACCTGAAGAATTCTGAAACACCAATTCATAAGAACCTACATACCCTATATTCATAGCAACGTTATTTACAATAGCCAAATGCTGGAAACAGCCTAAGTGCCCATCAGTGGATGATTGGATTAAAAAAAAAACAAAACAAAACAAAAAAAAACCTCTCTGGTACACTTACACAATGGAATACTACACAGCAGAAAGAAAGAAGGAACTCCTAACCTTTGCAACAACATAGATGGAACTAGAAAATATTATGCTTAGTGAAATAAGCCAATCAGTGAAGGACAAATACCATATGATCTCACCCATTACAGGACAATAATGAACAAAACAAACAACAAGCCAAACAGAACCAGATATATGAATACAGTGAATAGGCCTTCAGTGGGCAAAGGGAAGGGGATTGGAGAAGCGGGGGAGAAAGAGGCAAAGAAGTGGAGCAGTTTAGACAAGAACCTAATATGGAAGAACCATGGACATGGACAACATGTGGGATTGACTTTGTGGGGGAATGGGTGGGTGGAGAAGAGGACAGAGGGGAGCAATACAACAACAATAAAATTAAATAAAAAAATAATTACAGCTAGTGTTAAATTTGATGTTTGTATTAAGTTTATGATTATGGTTTGAGTTCAAGTTAGTAGTAGCATTAGGGTTAGGTTTAGAATTAGTTTAAGGGTTACAGTTTTAACTATGTTCAGGTTAGGTACAAGGATGAGTTAGATTAAGGTTTAGGATTAGGTTTAGGTTCAGATTAGAACTAGTGTTATGGTTGGGGTTAGGGTTAGTATTAGGAATACGGATAGGATTAGAACTAGCATTAGGGTTAGGGTGAGAAGTAAGTTTATGGATAAGGTTAACATTAGGGTTAAGTTTAGGTTTAAGCTTAGTAGTGTTAGACTTCAGGTTAGGGTTAAAACTAGCATTAGGTTAGGATTAGGGTGAGGGTTAAGTCCAGGGTTAGGGCTAAGGTTAGTTTTAGTTACCATTAGAACTCACATTTGGGTTAAGTTTAGCTTTAGGATATGCCAAGTGTTAGAGTTAGGTTTAGCAGTAGCATTAGGTTTAGGTTTAGAATTAGGGTGAGTGTCAGGATTAGGGTTCAGGTTACAATTTTGATTAGTGTTAGTGTTAGGGTTAGGGTTAGGCTTGATATAGCGTGAGGTTTAGGGTTATGGTTAGCATTAGGGCTACTATTAGGTTTAGAGTTTGGGTTAGGATTAGAATTAGGGTTGCAGTAAGTATTAGAATGATCATTAGGGTAGTGTTATGGTTAGGATTAAATTTAGGGTTATTATTAGAACAAGTGTTAGGGTAAATTTAAGGTTTAAGGTCATGTTAGGCTTAGTGTAACCTTCTAGTTATACACAGTTTTCTAGGGGTATGTATTGCAGGCTCCTTCTCAGGCTGAAAGGAATTTTCAATACAAGCCCAGCTTTGTCCCATATCTCAGCTGGACTTTTCCACTCTTGCTGATGAAGTGGGTGCTATTGGGAATGTGGTGACTTTACAGATCACTCTTGTGGAAGTAGTCAGACATGTAGAGAAGGTTCCAATCAACATTGCTAACAAAATCAATGACATGACAGCTGCACTCATGAATGTTCACCAGTCTGTTGCCACAGATGATGTCCAAGGTGAAAACACTGTGGTTCCTCCAAAAACATGTGACAGTGGCTGGACACCTGAGATATTTTCAGAGCACACAAAGCTTGGTGGCCTTTAAAAAGATCATACCTCAGGAGGATATAAAGGTGCCATTATGGGACAATAATGAGCAAAACTACCAACAAGCAAAACAGAACCAAGTATATGAATATAAGGAATAGGCTTTCAGTGGTCAGGGGGAATGGGATTGGGGGTAGGGGGGAGGCAGAGGCAAAGAAGGGGAGCAGCTTAGACAAGAACCTAGTATAAAGGAACCATGGACATGGACAACAGGTGGGATTGACTTTGGGGGGAATGAGTGGGTGGGGAGTGGGACAGAGGGGAGCAAAAAGGGGATGGATGTAATACAACAACAATAAAATTTAAAAAAAAAAAAAGAAGTAGAAAAAAGAAAAATAAATAAATAAAGGTGTTCACCACACATATTCCTGGTGTAATGAATGCACACATGATACTGACCAGGGTTAACAGCCATCCCTCAACAGGAAGACATTCTGTCAGCAGTCTAGGAGTGGGTGAAGCATGGTCTTTGGTGGGAATATCTCCATACAGCAAATGGCCTCATTGTGGCTCAAAATCAGTATCTGAAATGAATAAATGAAGACTTGCCCAAGACCTGAAAAATTGAACGTTCATTATCTTAAAGACCAGCTTCTGCACATGACTGTTTACACGGTCAAGAAAGCTGTCTAATGATGGAAACACATTATCCACTGTGGATGGTGATCATTTCAGATCAACAAATGCAAAAGAACTGAATTGAATTGTGTGCCAAATTTGTTTGTCAGTTAGGCCTTTTTTCATGATCTGAGTACCGCTAAGGCTGGCCATTAAAAAGCTACCCAAATAGTCTGCTAACCTTTGCCTGTTTTTCCCCCCATTCTGGCCACTTGGAGTAAATATCAGAACTGCACTTTTCCTTCACTTGTCATGGCTGATGCCAAAAGCAGTTTTGTAAACCTGAGGTTCTACAGTGTTGACATGGTCTGTTGGAAGTGGAAGTAATGTTACCATGTGTTGTAGCAAACAACTATATTCATGTGATTAATAAAACAGTTATATTAGAGAAATTAAAATAAAACATAAAGGGGAAGAAAGGCAATGGTGAAAATAGCACACTGCAGAGGACCAAGCTGCCCAGGGGTCAGCTGTGAAGAGAAGGGCTTGTAGGCCAGGGACAGGCTCCTGAGGTACTGCAAGTACCCTTCCATGTCTACAGCCATACCACCTTGAACACACCTAATCTTGGAGGCTAAGGAGCATCATATATGGTCACTACATAAGTGGCAGAGCACCTCTGAACACAAGGCATTTTAGGCTGTTGCCAAATACCTTTGGACACTCCCTATGCTTCTGTTACCACACATGATGCCTTCCTATTCTTTCTTCTTGCTAAACTCCTACACAAGAAGCTGACAAACCCCTCCCCACTTTCTTGTGCACCTCAAAGTTTACCCTGCAAGTTGCTACAGAAATACTTGCCACAACTGAGCACCAGTTGACCAGGGTGAAGTTCAGCATCTCCCCATCCATGTGCATGATGGTGGGCACACCACTCTAATTGAAGTACTTGGAGCTCCACTAGCTTAGAGAAAAGGTGTGTTTCACTATGCCCCCCACATTGAGGGTTAGAATGTTTCTCCACCTCCTCTAGGTTTCCCCTGACATCCCCAACCCTTCATTTTAGAGAAATGTACTGGGCCAAAGAAGCTCTCTGCTTCCTCATCATGGCTTTTTTAGTCTCCTTAATTTGTTTACCATGATATTTCAGCTGAAGGATCTGTCCTCATTATTTGGTTTGGCATGCCCCCTCTTAAGGCACAGAGGGAGAGAGTCTCACATTTGCAGGATGTGCCCGTACACCACCCATTAACACATGATAAAGTGGGGGAGGTTGCAGGTGGAGGGCTCAGGGAAAGCATCACAGGGAGAGGCACATCATAGATAGGGAAGAGGCAGCAAGGCAGCAAGGTCTCTGCTGTTCAGCAGGATAGTCAAGAGGAGAAGGACCTTGAAAAAAGTAGAGGCTATGAGGCCATTACAGGTTATCTTCCTCCTTCATGGCCATATCCCAGAAAATGTACCAGAACTCCTCTGATCTTGGAGGCTGAGCATGGTCTGGCCAAGTTAGTACTTGGATGATGGGACACCACCTGGGAATACAGGGTGCTTTAGCTTTTACCCCACCTTTTTTTTTTTCCTTCTGCCTCCATCATGAACATATAGGGAGTTTTCATCTTCTTGACCCTTGCAGAAACCCTTGCCCAGGAGTGTGACCAGAACATTCTCACCCCTTCCCTGGCACTGCAAAGATCATCTACCAGACTACTACAGGACTCCTGGCCAAGACAAGGTATTCTTTGCTTGGGGGTGTGGGCCCATGTTACCTAGCCCCAAGAGCAAGAGTGAAGGTCCCCAGATCTACTAAGGAAACCTGAGGCTCACAAACAGGGAAACAAAAGCCCCTCACCATGCCCATATCCTGAGGCCCTTGGAGATTTTTCATATGCTCTCAGATCTACCTTGACATTCCCAGCCCTGGGCTTTAATGAGGGGAATCCAGGAAGACCTCTGTAGCTCCTTTACCACTTTTCTGTCTGTCCCCTGGAATTCTAGCTGAGGGGCTTAGTCATCACAATTTGGATAGGCAGGCATTTCCTTTAGCTACTGAGGTAGGGGAGCAGGCCTTCCAGGAAGGTGCCCTTATACTGCCAACTGGATCCTGGTGGGGTGGTGAAAGTAACAGTTGGAAAGATCAGGGAGAGTGATACTGAGAGGGGTGCAGATGTAAAGGTAGGTAAATCATTGCCACCCCAACAATTTTCTGAGTTGTTCAGTGAAAATAGCAAAGTGGATCTTTCTGAGCATGTTTCCTAAGAGAGTCATGACCTACATTTGGAATAGTGGATACGACAGCTACAGCAGCTCCACCTTTGGAAAACCTGGTAGTTATACAGTTCCCTGGGGGCTTTGGATCACTGGCACCTTCTCAGATTGCGAAGAAATTCAGACCCCAAACCCAACTTTATCCTGTATCTCAGCTGGAGTTTCCACTCTTGTTAATGAGATGTTCACAATATGGAATGTGGAGATTTCACAGGTCACTCTTGTGAAAATAATCAGACATAGAAAAATCTCCAACCAACATTGCTTACAAATTCAATAACTTGACAGCCACACTTATGGATGTTCACCAGTCAGTTTTCACAGATGGTGTCCAAGGTGAAAACACTATGGTTCCTCCCAAAACATGTGACAATGGCTGGCCATCTGGGGTCCTTTCAGGACACACAAAGCCTGGTATCCTTTAAGGTCATGCTCCTGGAAAATATGAAGGTGTTAACCACACATATCCCAGGGGTAGTGAATGCACATAAGATGCTGACTAGAGCTAACAGCTAGCCCTCAGCAAAGAAATATTCTCTCAGCACCAGGAATGGATGAAGCATGGACTTTGATGAGAATATCTCCATGCCAGCAAATTGCCTCTCTGTGACTCAAAATTGGGTTCTGAAATGGATGAAGACCTGCCCAAGACCTGAAGAACGGAACTTTCATGAACTCTCAAAAACCAGCTTCCACACAATAAAGCAAGCTGGTTTTCCTAAGCGATAATGGACACACCTATTCCACTGTGGGTGACAATAATTTTAAGTCCACAGATGCAGAATAACTGGATCAAATTTTATACCAAACCTATTTTCTAGCTGGGCCTGTATTCATGACCTGTTTACTCTAGCTGTTCTTATGTTTGACCAATTGACCTGTAGAAAGTAACTTTCCTCTATGCATGGTCTCAGTGAGACTTCTTTTGAAACTTACAGCTCTTCTGTGTCTTGGAAGCTCAAAAGGAGATGGCCAATGGATAGGGGTGTGGACCAATGTGGACTTTCTTAAAGTAGTTCCAGTTAGCTTCCTACAAAAACATCAGGATAAATTTTAAGGGGAATAAGGTGGCTAGATGAAGAGGAGGGCCATAGTACTTACATAATACTTGAGAGTCTGTATTCTGAAAATATTTTCTGATGAGAGAAGATGAGTACCACTAATGACAGAGAGCAGAGAGCTACACAAGGAAGCTGATAACTTCTGTCCTGTTTTGTTCCCCATTATGGCTGCCTAGTGTTAATTTCAGAATTTCTGCTGGTCATGGCTGATGCCAAAATCATAATTGTAAACCTGAGGTTCTACAGGGGTCACCGAGAATTTTAGAATAATAAAATAAATATTACCATGTTTTGCACAAATATGTATATTCATGTTTTTAATGAGAGTTATAGTAATTAACAGAACATAGAGAGACAGGTCGGGAAATGTGGTGCAGAAAACAGTGCACTGCTGAGGGCCAAGCTGCCTAGAGGTCAACTGTTTGAAGAGGGACCTGGAGGCAAGGTATAAGCTTCTGCCGCTACTGGAGGCACCCTTCCACATCTACAGCCATACCACCATGAATGCATCAGATCTCACCTGATCTTGGAAGCTAAACAGCATTAGACCTGGTCACTACATAAGTGGGAGAGTGCCTCTGAACACCAAGAACTTCAGGCTTTCACCAGACTCTCCTTTGGACCCTCCAGGAACTTGCATGGCCACATAGGATACCTTCATATTCTTCCTCCATGCTAAACTCCTGACCAGAAAGATGACAAGCCCCTCCTCACTCCCTTGGGGCACCATGGAGGTTATGCCCCAAGCTACTATGGGGATTCTGGCCTCAATAGGGCATTAGTTAACCAGAGGATGGGTCAGTGTTTTTCATCTTTTCATCCCTGTTTGCAAGGGTAAATGCTTCTGCTCTACTTAGGGAACTTACAGTCCCATTAGCATGGAGAAGAAAAGCCTCTCATCTTGAGGGACATAAATTTTCCCCACCTCCTCTAGGTTTTCCCTAATATCCACAGCCCTGCATTTTGGAGGGAGAGACCTGGAAAAAGGAGGCCTCTGCTCCCTCTTTATTGTCCTTTCATCCACCCTTCAAGGTATTTCAGCTGAAAGCTCTTTCTTCCCTATTTGTTTAGGCCACAACCCCTCTTAAACTAGAGGGAGAGAGCCTCACATTCACAGGAGGTGCCCTCACACCACCCAATAACACACAATGAGTTGGGGGAGGGGCAGGTAGAAGGCTCAGAGATAGCATCTCAGGGAACAACACATCATAAGAGGGAAAGGGCACCAAGCAGGCATGGGCCCTGCTGTTTAGTGAGATGGCCCAAAGCAGAAGGACCTTGAGGCTCTTGAATGCCATCTTTCACCTTCATGGCCATATAAGAGTGAATGTGACTGATCTCTTATGTTAGAAGCTAAGCAGGGTCTGACTGGGTTAGTACTTGGATGGGACACAACCTGGAAATTCCAGATGCTGTAAGCTTTTCTCCCACCCTTGCTTTGCCTTCTGCCTTAGCTGCCACAACATAAAGAGTTTTAGTCTTTTTTAAAAATACTTTTTATTTATTTTTAGAGAGAGGAAGGGATAGAGGCAGAGAGGGAGAGAAATATCAATGTATGGTTGCCTTTTACCTGCCTCCAGCTATGAACCTGGCTAGAGACATGGTTATGTGCCCTGGCTGGGAATCAAACCAGTGAAATTTGGGTTCACTGGCCATCACCTTATCTATCAACTACACCACCTGCCAAAGCTCATCTTCTTGGTCCTTGTGGAAAATTCTGCCCAGGATAGCAACTAGACCCTTTCTGCTCCCCTTGGTGCTGTGAAGGTCACCTACCTAACGACTAAGGGGGACATGACCAGTACAGGATACCCCTTGCCTGAGAGTGTGGATCAGTGTCTCCCAGCACCATAGTGAGAGTGTTGGCCCCAGCCAATTTTAGGTAACATAAGCCCCATGAACAGGGAGACAGAAGCCCCCTCACCATACCCCCATTTTGAGTCCTTGGGAGATTTCTCACCTGCTCTTAGGCCTGTCTTGACAGCCCCAGGTAGAAGCCCTAGTGGGGTGGGCCACGGGAAGGCCTCTGTAGGCCTCTGTATCCCACCCACCTAGGGATTCCAGCTAGGGGCTTACACCTCAAAATTTGGGTTAGGGTTAAGATTAGTGTTAGATCTAACATTAGGTTTAGGGTTAGGGTTGTGGTAAGGGTTATGGTTAGGGTTGGTTTAGGGCTACCATTAGAGATAAGGTTAAGGTTAGTGTTAGAGTTAAAACTAGCATTAGAGTCAGGGAGAAAAGATGGTGATAGATT
The DNA here is from genome assembly GCA_004026585.1 of Noctilio leporinus. NCBI lineage: Eukaryota > Metazoa > Chordata > Mammalia > Chiroptera > Noctilionidae > Noctilio > Noctilio leporinus. The sequence goes on from PVIW01010843.1 coordinate 17,424, forward strand.
GGTTGGCAGTGCTGATGGTGTTCTCAAGTGTCAGAGCAGCTGGAGGATAGTATAGGGGGTATGAGACATTTGCAGGTCTCTGTGAATTGGAGGGGTAAGCATCTGGATTGGATTCAGAGGTGTAAAGCCCAGAGGCTGCAGACATCTACAGGAGAGCAGGCAAGAATGTTCTGAACTGGCTGGTCAGCAGGCCAAGATCAGCTCTGGGCAGTGGTGGCTCTGCCGAGAGTGGAAGCTCTGACTGAAGACAGTTTCAGACTCCATGGTGAATAGAAATATGAGCAATGAAGTGTGGATAGAGAGTGCAAATTTGGGGAGATTGAGGAACTGAACATTTACAGGGGAGTGACTGTGTGACTGCCTTGCTCTGGAGGCTGAGAGAGAGGAAGCACCTCCAGGGGCCAGAGGCTGAGAAGATGAAGGAGTTTCCCAGACAAAATAAGGCTAAGAGAATACACCTCCACCAAACCAGCATTGCAAGAGATGCTTCTAAATGGTCTGCTTTAAAAGGATCAATAAAGAAAGAGAGGCAAAGAGGAATACAGGAACTAAGGGAGAAAAATGTCAATGAAGACGTATCTCTCAATAATGACCTTAAATGTAAACAGATTAAATGCACCAATAAAAAGACATGGGGTAGTTGAATTGATAAGAGAACACAACCTACATATATGCTGTCTGCAAGAGACCCACCTCAGAACAAAAAACTGAAAATGAAGGGATGGAAAAATGTATTTCAAGCAAAAGGACATGAATAAAAAGGCTGGGGTAGCAATACTTATATCAGACAAAACAGATTTCACAATGGACATAAAAAGAGACAAATAAGGACATCTAGTAATACTTAAGGGAACAATCCATCAAGAAAACATAACCCTTATAAATATATATGCACTCTACGTAGGAGCATCCAAACATATAAGGAAAATCTTGGAGGACTTCAAGAAAGTTATAGACAGCAACACACTTAATAGTAGGGGATTTCAATACCCCATTATCAACAACGGGCAGATCTTCTAAAAAACAAAACAAAACAAAACAAAACAACAAATATATTATAGCATTGAATGACAGTATAGATGAAATTGATTTAACTAACATATACATAACTTTTCACCCCAGAGAAGTGAAATACACATTCTTCTATAATGCACATGGAACATTCTCAAAGATAGACCACATGGTAGGACACAAAACAAGTCTCCACAGATTCAAGAAAATTGAAATACCAAGCATCTTCTCAGATCACAATGGCTTGAAACTAGAAACCAAACTCAAGGAAAAAATACAAAAACAATACAATTCATGGAGACTGAATAACTTGCTATTAAATAAGGAATGGGCTAATTAATGAGATCAAAGAATAAATCAATAAGTATCTGGACACAAATGAAAATGAAATCACAACACCCCAAAACCTATGGGGCACAGCTATGACAGTCCTCAAAGGGACATTCATACCAATACAGGCCTACCTAAAAATATTACATCACTGTGAGGGCATTGTGACCTCTCAGTGAGGCTGTATGAAATCACCATGAAGGCTTTGTGATATCACAGTGAGAATGTGGGAAACCACAATGGTATATTATGACATCACATGTAGGCTATGACATCACAGTATGGCTTTGGGACATCACAATGTGGCTGTTTGACATCACACTGAGGGTTTTGTCACATCGCAGTGATAATTTTTGTAATCAGTGATACATGAGGACATCACGTGGTGACTGTGTGACATCACAGTAAGAGCTTTGTTACATCACTCTGAGGGTGTGCAGAATCAGAGGGCCTCCTTGTGACCTCACATTGAATGCTCTGTGATATCAAAGTGAGGCTGTGTGAAACTACAGTGGGTCCTGGTGAGATCACAGTGAGGTTGTGGCACAGCACAGTCAGTGTTTGAAACATCACAGTGAGGCTGTGTTGACTCACAATGGTAGCCAGTGCTATCACAAGGAGGTTGTGTGAAATCACATCATTGGCTGGTGACACAATTGTGAAACCTTTGCGACATCACAGTGGTAATGTTTGAAATCACACTGATGCATTATGACATCACAGTTTGGCTCTGTGACATCACAGTGAAGCCATGTAAAATCCCAATGGATGAATGTGACATCACAGTCAGAGTTTTTGAAATCAGTGATTCACCGTGACATCACATTGAGGATGTGTGACATCAAGTGAGGGCTTTGTGACATCATAATAAGGTTGTGTGACATCAAAGCGAGGTTCTGAGGCATCACAGTGAGGCTGTTTTAAGTCACAGTGATGGCCTGATACATTACAATATCCCATGGCAACTGCATGATATCACTATCAGGATTTTGTGACATCCAATTGAGGCTGTGTTAAATTGCAGGGAATCCTCATGATATCAGGATGAGCTTTGTGACATCACAGTGAGGCCTTTGTGCCATGGCAGTGGGGCCAAGTGACATTAAAATGAAACCTTCATGACATCACATTGAGAATGTGTGGAATCAGTGATGAATTATGACATCACTTTTTGGCTGTGTGACATCACAGTGATGGCATTGCGACATCACTGTGAGAATTTTGTGACATCACAGTGAAAATTTGAGAAATCACAGATATGCATTATGGCATCACATTGAGGCTGTGTGAAATCACAATGAGGGCTTTTTGATATGACAGTGAGGATTGGCAAAATGACAACGAAGCTTTGGGACCTCACACTGAGGTTGCATGATATCACAGTGAGTGCTTGTTGACAGAAAATGGAGGCTGTGTGACATCAGAATGGGCCTTTGTGGTATCATGATGAAATTGTGTGACATCACATTGTGAATTTTGGAAATAACAGTGATGCATTAAGACATCACATTGGGAATGTGTGGCACCAAATGCAGGCTTTGTGACATCACAATGAGGTTGTATAACATCACACTGAGGGGTTTGCTACATCAGAGTGTATCTGTGTGACCAGTGTGAAGGCATTGTGATATGGCAGTGAGGACGTGTGAAATGAGAGTGGTCTTTCTGATACCATAATATGGTCGTGTGACATCACAGTGAGGATTTGTGACATCACATTAAGGCTCTGTTAAGTCACAATGGCTTTGGGACTTTGCGGTGATCCTGAGTGTAATCACAATGGAGGACTGTGATAGCACAGTTAGGTTGTAAGAAATTGCATTATAGACCTATGACACTTCAGTGAGGGCTTTGTGATATCACAGTGAGCTTATGTGAAATTACAGTGTGCAGGATCACATCACTGAGATTGTGTGATGTCACAGTGAGGGCGTTGTGACATCATAGAGAACATTTTTGAAATCACAGTGATGCATTATGACATCTTATTGAGACTGAGCGATATCAGAGAGGGTTTTGTTACATCACAATGTGGATGGAGGAACTCACAAAGGAGTTTTGTGACTTAACACTGAGGTTATGTGACATCACACTGTGGGCTTTGTGACACAGTGAGCCTGTGTGAAATCACAGCGGAGCATTTTCACATCACTCTAAGGCTGTGTGAGATCATTGGGAGGGATTTTTGGCATCACAGTAAGAATGTGCAAAATCACATTGAGGGCTTTGTGACCACAACAAGAATGCACAAAATCACAGCGAGGCACTGTGACATTGAAAGCCAATTGCTTGAGATAATAGTGAGGATGGGCAAAATGACAACAGAACTTTGGGACCTCAGATTGGGGTTACATGATATCACAGTGAGTGCTTATTAACACAAAATGGGTCTTTGTGAAATCATAATGGGATTATGTGACATCACATTGTGGTCTTTGTGATATCACAAGGAGTTTGTGTTACATCACACTGTGGGTTTTGCGATATCACAATCAGTTTGTGTAACATTACAGTGTGGGATGTCTGACATCATATTGAAAATATGTGAAATTCAAGTGGAGGTTTATGATACCACAATGCGTTTCTGTGGCATCACAGTGAGGGCTATGTGATATCACAATAAGATTGTGGGAAATCACAGGGAGGGCTTTGTGAGATCGCAGTGCGTTTACTTGACCTCTCAATGAATACTTTGTGACATCAAAGTGAGGCTGTGTGGGATCATGGAGAAATCTTTTGATATCATGAATACATTGTGTGTTACAACACTTCAGTCTTCATGTCTAAACAGTGATGCTTTGTGAAATCACAATGAAATCTTTCTAATATCACAATGAGAATGTAGGAAATCACAGTGGTTCATTATAATGTCACATTGAGGCTGTGTGACATAACAGTAAGTGATTGTGACATCACACGGAGCATGGTCACAATCACAGTGGAGCTTTGTGACATCACAATAAGTTTCTGTGACATTATAATTAATGCTTTGTGACATCAGTGTGAGGTTTTCTGTGATATTCCAAGGAACCTTGTGATATCAAGATGAGTTTGTGCATCATCACACTGTGGGCTTTGTGCCATAACTGTGATGAATTGTGAAATCACAAAGAAGTATTTCTGACAGTACAGTGAGAATTGGAAACATCAGCCTGCTGTATTATGACATTACATTGAGGCTATGTGACATCAAAATATGGACATTGTTATATCACAGGGAAAATGGGCAATATTACAGTTGAGCTTTTTTACACCACAGTTAAGCTTGTGACATCAAAGCGAGGCTGTGTGAAATCACAGTGTGTCCTTGTGTTATCATGATTAGGTTGTGGGACATCACAGTGAGGGTTTGTGACATTGCAGTAAGGGCTTTGTTACATGTCCATGTGGCTGTGTGAAATCATGACATCACAGTGAGAATATGTGAAACAGTAGTGCATTATGTCATTACACTCATGATGTGTGACATCACAGTATAGCTTTGTGACATCACATTGAGGCTGTGTGAAATCAGAATGGGTCCTTGTGATATCATGATGGGATTGTGTGACATCACAGTGAGGGCTTTGTGACATCACAGTGAAGCTTTGAGAAATAGCAATAAAGGCTTTGTGATATTACAATGAGAATGTAAAATCATAGTAGTGCATTATGACATCACATTTATGTTGTGTGACATCACATTGTGGGCATTGTGACATCACAAGGAGAGTGTGTAAAATTACAAAATAGCTTTGGGACATCACAATGAGGCTCTGTGACATCACAGTGAAGGCTTTATAACATCACTCTGAGGATGTGCAAAATCAGAATGGAACTTTGGTACATCACAGTGAGGCTTTATAACATCAAAGTGAGACTGCATTAATTCAAAATGGTGACCAGTGACATCACCTATGGCACCAAAGGGTTAGTTTTATGATATCACAGAGAACATGTGTGAGACCACAGTGGTACACTATGACATCACATGTAGTCTTTGTGACATCACAGTGAGGCTTTGTGAAATTAAAATTAGTTAATGTGACATAACAGTGAGGTCTGTCTGATGTTGCAGTGAGAATTTTTATAATCACCATTATGCATTGTGACATCACATTGACAGTATGTGACATCAAGTAAGGGATTTATGACATTACAATGAGAATCTGAGAAATCACAGTGGAGCGAGCCTAGGACATCCCATTAAAATTGCATGATAGCACAGTAGAGGCTTTGTGATATCAAAGTGAGGCTGTGTATTATCACAGTGGGTCCTTGTGATATCATAATGATGATGTTATATCACATTATAGGCCTATGACACCACAGTTAAGGCTTTGTGACATCACAGTAAGCATATGAGAAATCAAAGTGAAGGCTTCATGACACCACATTGAGAATAGGTGAAATCACAATGGAGCTTTGTGATATTATAATGAAGCTGTGTCACATCACTGTGAGGGCTTTGTGACCTAAATGGGAATGTGTAAAATTACACTGGAACCTTGTGACATCAAAATGAAATTGTGTGATATCATAGTGAATGATTTGTGACATCAAAGTGAGGCTATTTGAGACCAATGTGGGTTCTTTTGGTATCATGATGAGGCTTTGTGTTATCACACTGTAGGCTTTGTGTCGTAAGAGTGAGGCTGTGTGAAATCACAGGGAAAGCTTTGTGACATAACAGTAAGAATGTGTGAAATCATAGTGGTGCATTATGGCATAACATTTAGGCTTTGTGACATCAGAGTGAGGTTTTGTGAAATCACAGTCAGTTTGTGTGACATCACAGTGAGAATTTGTGAAATCAGTTATGCATTATGACATCACATTGAGGCTGTGTGACATCATAGTGAGGATGTGCAAAATCAGAATGAATCTTTGTGACATCACATTTAAGGCTTTGTGACATCAAAGTGAGACTGTGAAATCACAGTGGGTCCTGGTGATATCACAATAAGGTTGTGGCAATTCGAGTGAGTGTTTGAGACATCACAGAGAGGCTGTGTTAACTCACAATGGTGATCGTGATATCACAATGAGGTTGTGTGACATCACATTATAGGCCAATTACACCACAGTGAAGCACTTGTGATATCACAATGAGAATGTGTGAAATCACAGTTAAGGCTCTATGAAATCACACTGAGTATGTGAGAAATCAAAGTGGTTCATGGTAACAGCACATGAAGGTTGTGTGATATCACAGTGAGGGCTTTGTGATATCACAATGAAAACATTGTGATGTCAAAGTGAGGCTGTGTGCAATCACAGTGGATCCTTGTATTATCATGAGGTTGTGTGACAACATCACAGTCAGGCAGTGTTAAATCACAATGAAGGCTTTGTAATATCTCAGTGAGCATGTGTAAAACCACAATGGAGGCCTGTGATATCACATTAGTTTGTGTGAAATTACATCATAGTCCTATGACACTGCCACAAAGGCTTTTTCAAATCACGGTTAGCATGTGTGAAATCACAGTGGTACATTATAAAATCACATTGAGGTTGTGTGAAAACATGGAGAGGGCTTTGTGACATCACAGTGAGAACTTGTAAAATCACAATTAATGCATTAGGACATCACATTGTCACTGTGTGACATCACAGAGAGGATGTGTGAAACCACAATGAAGTTTTATGGCATCCCAATGAGGATGTGTGATATCATAGTGAAGGCTTTGTGACATCAAACTGAGGCTGTGTGAAATCATAGCACTTTGTAACATGATAATGAGGAAGAGTGCAATCACACTGGAGCCTTGTGATGTCACATTGAAATTTCATGATATCATAGTGCAGGCTCACAGAGGGTCCTTGTTATATTACAATGAGGTTGTGTGACATCACAGTGGTGGCTTGTGACATCACAGTGAGGCTGTGTTAAATCACAATGAAGGCTTTGTGACATTATAGTGAGCATTTGTGGAATCACAAAGGAGGCATGTGATATCATAATTAGGTTGTGTGAAATCACATTTTAGGCCTGTGACACCACAATGAAGGCTTTGTGAAATCACAGTGAGCATGTGTAAAATCAGAATGGTGCATTTACCATCACATTGAGGTTCTGTGACATAAAATTGAGGGCTTTGTGACATCACAGTGGGGATGGGCAAAATCACAAAGGAATTTTTTGACATCACAATGAGGTAGCATGACATCACAGGGAACACTTTGTGACATCAATGTGAGGCTATGTGAAATCAATGGTGGTCCATATTATATCATGATGAGTTTGTGCTACATTGAATTAAGGGCTTTGTGATGTCACAAAGATGTTGTGTAACATCACAGTGTGGGCTGTGTGACATCACACTGAAAATTTGTGAAATTCTAGTGGAGGTTTATGACATCACAATGAATTGTGTGACATCACAGTGAGAGCTATGTGAAATAACAATGAGTTTGTTTAATATTACATAAGGGCTGTGTGGCATCACAGTGAGAATTTGTGTAATCATACTGATGCATTATGACATCACCTTGAGTATGGATGACATCAAAGTGAGGGTTTCATCATCTCACAATGTGAATGTGTAACATCTCAGTGGGGACCTTGAGACATCACAGTGGACATGTGTGAAATCAGAGTGATGCTTCATAACATTGCACTGATGTTCTGTGACACCACAGTGAAGATAAGCAAAATCACAATGAAGCTTTATGATATGACAATGAGGTTGCATTACACCACAAGTAAGACTTTGTGATATCACATTAAGGATGTTACAAATCACATGGGAATTCTGTGACATTACAGTGAGAATGTATGAAATTATAGTGGAGCTTTATGACATCACAATGAGCCATGCAACATCACAGTGAGTTTTCTGACATAACAATGAGTTTGTGTGGCATCACAGTAAGGGCTTTATGACATCACAGTGGGAACTTGTGAATCAATGATGCACTATGACATTACATTCAGGCTATGTGACATCAAAGGGAGGGCTTTGTGACATTACAATGAGGTTGTGTGACATCATAGTGCAGGGCTTGCAACATCAATCTGCTATTGTTTCTAGAACATCAGGGTGGCCTGATCCTGGGTGCCAAATCCAGCTGCCTTCTTCATCTATTTCTTGGGGAAGAAATATGACCTCATAAAGTTGCCCAACATCCCCTAAAATGAGTCCACATTCAAGGAGAAACCCACATCTTTAACTTGATTACCTCATGTCCACTCACCCAATAAATAACACACAATTCTAATATGCAGTGAGGCTGAGCCTAGTTAGTCAATAGGTTTCCAGTGGAAAAAGCATGCACAGCTTCAGTGTTTCCAGTTTTCCTCCTGGAAAACTTTCCCACATAGTGTTGTCTCACTGTGTTACAGGTAGTTTTACCTCAATAGGGTCTTACTGTGTGATCCTGTCCCCAAAGGTAACTGTTTTTCTGTTAGACTCATGCTCCTTACCAAGGCCATGTGAATGGCTACAACATTCCTGGTAACAGCATCTGGTGGCAGGTACTAGAAAACAATGCCACACTCCATGGCAGCTGTGGCAGTTGCAAGGCAATTGGGTTTCAATTAGTTCATCCTGCTTGAAATGCATCTGACCTGAAAGACACCAGGTCACCGGCTGCTGACTGCTCTGTTTGCAGAACTCACAATAGTTTTATTTGCATTGATATCTAACAATGCACACAAGGCTGGGAGCTGCTTCTGATGCCTGGTAGGACACAGGGATCCCACCAATCATCTTAAGTCATAAACCTCCCCAATAAAGCTCATGTTCAAAACACAGCTCCCTGTTTCATTAATGCAAAATGCAACTAATGCCACAGCCCTGTTTCATCATCCACTTGATTCTTCTCTGTAGGCCAGCCAGGAATTTGGGAGTTCAGGCCTGATCAGTCTCTTTCAAATACATATCCCCAGATAAGTCCATCTGTGGGTAATAATGTGAATGGAACAATGAACAGTTTGCCACCAAATTTAAATCCATGCCCAACTGTCAATTCTAGCGGTGATTGTGGTCATCAGCATCATAGTATGCCAGACATGGAATCTGAGTTTTACAGAGGACTAGATGGAGTGCAAGGACCAGAGACTGGGTCCTGCTGGGGTGACAGATGGGGCACTGAATCACTGAATCCCTGGACAGCAGAGTGCTAGGCTAGGGATTTCCCCAAACAGAGTTCCCCACAAAGAGCATTCCTCTCCACCTGCACAGTCACAGACTGGGGTACAGATATCCCTCACCCTCCCTCCCAGCCCTGTTCCCACAGGAAGGCCCCAGGCCCAATGCTGTCCAGGGCACAGCCACTGGTGCCACCCTTTGTCTGGGCTGTGGAGCTGCCCAAGTGCCTAATATGAAGCCAGGGGCTCCAAGTGAAGGTGGCAGCTTTTATCCCTACCCATTGCTACTGGCCTACCAGTCCTGCACAGTCAGGGTTCCATGTGCTGCTGAGACAGGCGGGGGCAGGGGCTCATACCCTGGGACCTGGCAGTCAGGGAGCCCTTGTATTTGCCCCCCATCCCTGCATGTCCCCACACATAGAGATGCTCTGATCACCTCAGATGAGTTTGACCATTGGCTTTCCTCTCCTGCCCTCAACCTCCTAACCTGGCCTTTTATTCAGAGCCACTATTAAAATTCCATCATCCTCCTGCAAAAAAGAACCTTTCTGAAAATTCTTGCTGCCACATCCACCTGCCACCACAGCACATGCTTTGTTAAGAGTAAAACTTAGAGAACATTTCCCAAGGCTTATTTTTGTGAAGACACTCCCAAATCCTTATTTAAAATTGAAGCCACATTCCTAGTGTTACTGTATTTTGGTTTAAAATGTAAGTGGAACCAAGTGAAGCTGTTAGGGTCTGAAACTATTCTGTCTCCCCTAGATAATGGGAAAGAAGGAGCCAGGCACCATGCAGAGCTTATTCTGTGGGGACATCTGTGAGCCTCAAGACAAACACCTAAAGCAACAGAAAAATGAGGGCAGAACTGGGTTTTGTGGAAACTGGAGACCCTACAGTTTGGGGGGCAAGGGGATTGTGCATGGAGGGGAGCCTGTGTCTGTGTACTGAAATGGAGAGAGAAAATCAAGGCAAATTGTATTTTTTAAAACCTGGCCAATAATATATATATATATATATATATATATATTATACCATATATATATATATATACACACACACACACACAGTGATAAATATATATATAGTATAAATATATACTGTAGTATATATTTATACTATACAGTACAAAATATATACTATATATATATATATATATATATATATATATATATATATATATATATATTGCTACTACTGTTGTCCCAATTCTTACCCCTGTACCTCCCTCCACCCAGTAACCCATTTCCTCTGGCAATGCCACCCTTAGTTCATGTCCATGTGTCATGCATTTAAGTTATTTGGTTTCTCCATTTCCTTTATCTTCTTAATATCCCCTGTCTATTCTGTAACCAGACAATTCACCATTTAATTACTACCTTCTATCAGCTTCTCAAATCATTTTAATACAAAGGTTTCTTTTTGTTATTTCAAAATGCCTATGTTAATTCACTTATTTAAAGAATTACTCTTTTAAGAAATATGAATTGCAATATTACCAAACACATGCAAAAATACATTTACACACATACATATTTTTACACATATTTAAAGCACTTACTGAAGAGTTAATATAAAAAATTTAAAATGTGCCAATAGCTTATATAATTATTACATGTTAAATGATAGTGTTTTAGATATATTGTAGCAAATTAAGCAGTTTTTTCTTTCTTAATACTTATGTTACTCTAGAATGCTATTTTTGTAAAATATATCACAGAAATGGTGTATTGCAGAACTCACTTTTGTGAAAGTTGTCCTAGAGACAGTGCCAAACCAATAGTGAAAAATGAATTTGGTTTTGAGTCTGATCCTCCCGCCTCCAATTATACAACTCAACTTTATTTTAAGCTATTGGAACTACAACTTATTTGTTTTGGAATTTTTCATTTTAAAAAATAGATCAATTTTTTTTGGCTGTGCACAGGTCTTACTTCTTTCAATAACCTGTTTTTTTTTCTACATGTGTTTTACAAGTTGAAGCCTTCAGAAATAATGGCACTTGCAGTGCTCAGCTGGTCCCCAGAGTAGAAATTATGACTACTAAGCTGAGGTAAAAAATAATAATAATAATAATAATCCCTGGGACTTAAATAATTTTGTACAATAGTATTCTAACTATTTTTTTGAACTTGTGGTTGACTTCCTATGTGGTCCTAAACTAACTACTGAACTATCTAAGAGTCTGTTGAGGTAGAGATTCTTCATCTTAAAGAAGACCCTTTACCATCTCTTGCAATGCTGGTTTGGTGGAGATGCATTATTTTAGCCTTCTTTTGTCTGGGAGAATTTATATTTCACCTTCCACTTTGAATGAGAGCCTTGCTAAACTGGCATTAAAAATGACATAGAAGCCATCAATAAGAGCCAGGAGGAAATGAAGAATACAATTTATGAATTGAAGAACATAATAGAAGGAATCAAAAGCAGGCTAGATAAAGCAGAGGATCTGATCAGCGGGCTGGAGGTCAATGTAGAAAAAAAATTCACAGGCAGTGCAACAAAATGAAAAAGACTGAAAAAGAATGAAGAGGTTTTAAGAGAAATGCAGGACACCATGAAACATATCAATATCCATATCATAGAGGTACCAGAAGGAGAAGAGAAGCAAGGGATAGAAAACCTGTTTGAAAAAGTAATGACAGAAAACTTCCCTAACTTGAGAAAAGAAAACTTCATGCAAGCTCAGGAAGCACAGAGGGTCCCAATGAAGAGGAGCCCAAACAGGCCCACTTCAAGACATATCATAATTAAAATGGCAAATTTCAAAGACAAGGAGAGAATCCTAAAAGCAGCAAGAGAGAAACAGCTAATAACATACAAAGGGGCTCCAATAAGGTTATCAGTGGATTTCTCAACAGAAACACAACAAGCCAGAAGGGAATGGCAAAAAAATATTTCCAGCAATGAAAAACAAAGGTCTGCAACCAAGAATACTCTACCTAGCAAAAACAATGTTTTAAATTAACTGCCAGACTCTCCTCAAACATCTCTTTCCCTACATTTTCCCAGATTGGTGTTTTTGCCTCTTTATGTAGCAATTTCATGCATCATTTTCTATGATGAAACTAGAAAGTAATTCAGCTTTTGCTTCATCTGTTCTTCCAGATTTTTTTTTTCTTTAATGAACAGCTCAAAATAGGTTCTTGTAGCTGCATGTCCTGTTACTGGTCTAAATTCTGGACCTATTCCTGGAATAAAGGCACTTGTAAACCAGGAGCAGCACCCCATGTCTGAGCCCTAACCAGGCTCAGTGCTCTGTCCCTGGATTCCCAAGTACCTACAGCTTGTTGAGGGCACTGATTATCATGGCTGTGATGGACAGAAGGTGCTGATAGGGAAAGTAGTCCCACCACAGCTTTGCTAGTCACCCACAGGCCTGAGTACTGGTGTGGAAGCCATGGCCTTCATGGTGAAGCTAGATGAGTACTATGAGGTGGGGGGGCAGCAGAGTAAAGAGAGGCAGCAGCAGGAGCCCCAGGAAGGTTGTATCTGAGGGCTTATGAAGGACAGAAGCTGGAACATGCAACTTGTCTCTTAAGTGCACAAAGGCACAGGGGATAGTTGTGGGGAGTCCCCGGTGCATCAGCACAGCCAGGGACCTACCACCAGTCAGGGGGGTAAGGAGTGAGGAGAGCAGGTGGCAGGAGGAGCAGGAAGCAGAGGCACCTAGGAGGAGCAGGCATGAGGAGGGGGCCTCTTAGTTAAACTTGGGCTTCACTGAGAAGGAAGACTATGGTTACAAATGAAGAAGACAAAAGAGATGCTGAAGGGGTGATGAGGCAGGGATGTCCAGCAGAGAACCAGGGACAAGCAGGGCACACAGTCAGTCAGCAACAGAGGGAAAGGCTACAGGGAGACATGAGGATGGTGATGGAGAAGATAAGAAAGTGAGGAGCTCACCTCCCAGGCTCCCCCTCCCAGACAGAAATGGTTTCTGGCACATGCCACAACAGATCAGATGTTTCTGAGGTGGATTCCTGATGGCAACCCCTTCACTCACAGGCAGCAAAGGAGATTTACAGATGCCACAGCCAACACCTGTCACCTCCCATTACTGAAAGCAGGGTGCTGGCAGGCCATGTATGGTGCCAAGTGTGTTCACCCTCATCACTACCATAGAGCAGGTGCCGAGGGCTCCAACTTGTGGGTAATGGGTTTGTGTCTCACAGGCTGTGGGGATACCACCAGCCCCATCATGACAATATTTAAATCAGTACTTGGGCCCCAAAATTTCCTCACCTTTCTGCCACTGCACCCTTTAAGGAGCCTGTGGTCTGCACAGTGGGGTTGGGCCACAGCCAGCAAAAAGGCAGTTTGGGTCAGATGTGATCTACCTCTAGGTTGCTTGAACATGAGGCAAAGCGGAGTGGGTCCCCTAGAGAAGATTTTCAGGGTGCTTCCTGTCCCTGTTTGTGCCCAAGATGTTTTTATTTGGTTCTTGACCAACCCCATTGTCCCACCAAGTCAGCAGCAAAGCTGTGTGAAGACATCCCCAAAGCCATCAAAGGACCATGTCCAGATGCACAAGCCCACTCTCATCCCAAGTACATACCCCCAATAGCCCAGGATAATGTGGCCCCTTCTGCATCCCTGGCCCCACTTGGCATCCCTGGCCCTAATTAATAGGGTCTCTGCTATTAGGATTAAGACATTAATGCAGGTTTCATCTTGGGTCCTCATTTGGGAACTTGGGACACCAAGCCTTGGCAGGAATGAACTCAGACACATGCCCTTTGGAGGCACTGACAGGTGAAGCTCTTTGATTCTACTTTGGATATGCTGATAAAACTGAGCTCACCCAAGGAGGCAAAGAAGGTTATTCCCCTTTGAATCTGACCTTTCCAATAATAATTCAGTGAGTAAATCAAGTCAAATGTGGCAGAGCCTGGGGACCCAGGATTCATTCTCAGCAGGAAGTGCTCCCCAGCCCCATCCTGACCCAGGCCTGTCCCTATGCAGAGCTCCACCATCCCCACAGAGCTTGGATCCTGCAACTGAGGGCTGCCCTGCCCTGCAGGGAAGGCCAAAACAAGAAGGTAAGATTGTTGACAGGGTTCACAATTGATTTGCATGACCTAGAAGTGGAGAATGCACCCCAGATCCCAGCCTGGTCATGATGGCTGCTGTTGCTCAACATCTTGACACAAGTGCCTGCTTCTGGCACAGGAGACAGCCCCTCAGAGGACAGAGGACAGATATCTGCTCCTGCTGTGGGAGCCTGGCAGCCATTGCTTATTGACTGACTAATAAACCTCTTGAATACCCCCCCTTCTGACCCAGTTCAAGGTCAGGCGAGGTCTTTGCCTGCCTTAAAGAAAGCTCTTCTGTTTGAGCCTGGGCACTTGGGCATCAGGGTGGGAGCTCAGAGTAGTTACTTAAAGATGCTGCTCTGCCCCCTTCATCCCATGCCCCACCTCTTCCTGGGGTCCTGGCTGCTGGTGCAGGATGTAGCTCAGCCTTGGCAGCTCTTCACCTAGGCTCCCCTCCAGCCTAAGCTCCTGGCTGCAGCCCTGACTATGTCTCATTTTCTGTGGCTCTAAGTTCAGATCTTCAGTCTTTAGGCTCTGAGTTGTCACATTCATCCTTTTAGGTCTAGCCATCAATATGACCAGTCTGCTGCTGGGTCCTGCCCACAGTGACTTGTTGGAGGAGCTCGTTTAGGACCCAGGTGGGTGAGGCTGGCAGGACTGAGTGCATGGTACTTCAGGAGCGATGCAGGTGAGCAGCACCCATGAGGAGCAGAGTGGCAGGGGAGTAGTGAGTGTGTGCACAGTGGGGCTTGCTTTTGTTTCCCTGTCTTACTGATGACTGAGACAAAAGATGCCAAATGACAGAGGTGAGGCCTGAAATGAGGGATGAACCCATCTCCCCTGTCTTCACCAGCTTGTCCTCACAAGATGCACTGGGATATATTGGGAACCTTTTGGGGCAAAGACAGATGATGAGAGTGGTTAACCATTTACAGAACCTGGGGAAACCAGGAAACCTGTGAAAGCCAGCTGGGGAGGCTCAAGCATGGGCCAGACTCATGTCCCTGGGTCAGAGCAGTGGGAAGCCAGTTTGGTAGAAGCTCTGGAGAATGGAAGCAGGATGCAGAGAACAAGTAGATTAACTAACTCACAGGGTTACTAACCACTCCAGCCCTAAGACATAATGGAAATTCAGACCCCATGGAGCTGTAGTAGGGCAGGGTGAGCCTACAGTCCTGGAAAGCAAACACATGTCAGGGCGGACTGTGCTGTGTCCATTAGGGCTACAGCTGGGAGGATGGTGAGAGATGAAGGTTTTGGGACAGGTGGGTGACATGTGATGAATCACAGGCTGCTTGGTGGGGACACCAGGTGAGAGGTGTGACTGCAGCAGAAGGGCAACACTGGACATAAACAGTGACTACACAGAAACACTCACTAAATGACCATTCTGGCCATTTGTCTTATGAATGCTGCAGGGACAGTGTACATTTCCAAGGGGTCACCTGCTCTCCCAGGGATTCTTCCCTGGGTTGTTAGGGCTTTCCAGTGGAGAGGTGCAGGGGGAGGAGGGCACTGTGGTCCTCTAACCTGGAAACCTCTGTCCCAGCTGAACCAACAGCCTAGATTGGTTTCCTGTGGCATTATCAGAGGAACCCTGATGGACTCAGTATGTGGACCTGGACCTATTGGGGGAATGGAAAGATCTGCTCGCCATGTTTTCAAACTGACAGCCTCTGCCCAATCAATGGCATGTGTGTGTAGACTGAGATTTTTGTTTTTTGTGATGATAAATGACACTGTACATGGCCACTTGGCCCAGCAGGGACTGTTCCAGGTGGGAGGTGCCTCTGATGGATGCAGGCCCTCCTGCCTGGGCTGCATCTATTCTTGTTGGATCAGTCAAAGAAATTTAGCAAAAGGCTAAGATTTAACTACCTGACTATAATCTGTGTTATAATCACAGAAGCTGAGCTCATAGAACAGCCTTGAGTGACTAAATCTTTCTGCTTGCTGAATTCTTGGTTATGTGTCTGCAAAAGTAGGCACTAATCGATGGCACCAAATCCTCCCCAGAAAGCAGATGGGTGTCAAAGTTTTTCCAAGATTACAGGGATAGTCACACTTGTGTGCACCAGGTACAGAGCCGAGCACAGAGTCATGGCAGTTGTAGCACATGCAGGCCCATATTTGGCTGTACAGCAGCTAATTGACTAAGTGACTCAAATTCTCAGGAAGCCATTAACCATCTTTCCCAACCTTATTTTTTCAGGTAGAGCACTCTCACTGGGTTTGGAGGCTCTACCCCAGTTTGCTTACTTACTAGAGTTCCTGTGAACATGTGACTTGTGACTCACAGAAGGGGAGCACTGTCTCAATGATACCATTTGGGCAGGGTGTGGGACAGTGATCCCCTGCAGTATCACTGCCTCAGTCACATCTCAGTCATGTCTGAATCATGTCCAGGTGTTGCTGGTGCAGCTATCTGCCCTGTGCACCTTGAGCTCTTTCAGAACTATCAGTGCTTTGAGGTGGAGGGCCCAGTTGGCCTGTGGGGAACTCTACAGGATCCAAGTTCAGCCTAGGGTTGTGGCTGCACTGATGGTTGTGTCACTGTTGTTACCAATGGTCTGTCCTTTATGGAACATGGCAGTGCCAAAGCTTTAAAATGTGTACCATTCTAAGGTATCATTAAATGTTTTAAACAAAAATTGACTCATGTGAGAGATCATCTTATACTAGTTTCAGAACTCTCAGATGGGACACAGGAGCAGAACTCCATCTGTGGGGTGAAATCTACCAGTGAAAACCACTGAGAGGGGAAGTAATGTTGCACAGTTATTTACAAACAGCAGCTCAGGAGGAAGGAAAAATGTCATCAACTTAATAGCCCTCAATGTGGTCATTTCTTCCCACCCAAACTTGGAGGTGCTGTCTACTGTCAGCTTCTTTGCAGAGGCAGCAAATAACCTGTATGTCAGCATCTGTAGGTCATTTAAAGGCCCTTCATAGAACACAAAATATCAAAAACTGGATGTTGGATGTGATGCTACAGATTTATAGGTCCAGACACAGTAATGGGTCTCCTTGTGCCCCCACTAAAGTCCTAGGACACACATCTTTGTAAAAAGCCTGAAGATTGCTTCTTTTTAATGGTAAGTCCATATCTATGCCTTAGAGGTAAGAATGTTTTTCCACTACTGGCTCCCAGTCACCAGAGCACCATAATGTGACTCTTCAGAATTGAAAGGCAATAAATAAGCTTAGGAAATGAAGATGGTTCAGAAAATAAGATGGACTGTAGCATCTCAGTCCTCCCCTCCTGCACTCTGCTGTTGCCACAGAAATGAGTGAGCTTTTGGGAGGTTCCATCTCAACAGAAGGATCTGCAGATGTGCATTTTCTACTTACTTACTTTCTTACTTACTTCTTATTTTATTTACAACAAAATTTAAAGAGTGCACAAGTCAATTTAAGTTCACTGACTTAGCTTTTTATGCATTTTGTCTACCTGCCCACATTTGAACCTCTGAACCCCACCATACACCCTGGCTTGATTCAAGAAGGAGCTGAAGATGTTGGGCTATACATTGCTTACTTCATTCAGAAGACATACAACCATATTTTTCAAAATCTGGCATAAAATGTAATCATCTTAATAATAACTGAATAACAGAGATTCAAACTACAATTTGAAGAATCAACAAGGCCAGGAGGTGGTTCTTTCAAAAAATAAACAAAATTGACAAGCTTTAGCCAGACTCATCAAGAAAAATAGAGAGAGGACCCAGGTAAACAGAATCAGAAACCACAGAGGAGAAATCACAACTGATACTTCAGAAATACAAAAGATTGTAAAAATTATTATAAGCAATTATATGACAAGAAATATGACAATCTGGGTGAAATGGATACATTTCTGGTAATATATAATCTACCAAAACTGAACACAGAAGAAGCAGAAAGCCTGAATAGGCCAATAACAACTAGTGAAATTGAAGAAGTAATACAAAATCTCACAAAGCACAAGAGCCTCAGACTGGATGGATACACAGGTGAATTTTACCAAACATTTAAAGAAGAACTAACTCCTATCCTTCTCAACCTATATCAAAAAATACAGGAAGAGGAAAGACTCCCAAACTCGTTCTATGAGGCCAATATTATTCTAATCCCAAAACCAGGTCAAGACACAACTAAGAAAGAAAACTATAGGCCAATATCTCTGATAAACATAGATGCTAAGATTCTCAACATAATATTGACCAACCAGATCGAGCAGTACATTACAAAGATCATACACCATGATCAAGTGGGCTTCATCCCAGGGATGCAAGGATGGTACAACATTCGTAAATCAATAAATGTAATACACTACATAAAAAAAATGAAAGATAAAAACCAATGTTCCTATCAATAGATGCTGAAAAAGCATTTGATAAAGTACAGCAACCATTTATGATGAAAACACTCAGCAAAATGGGAATAGAGGGATGATACCTCAACATAGTAATGGCCATCTATGAGAAATCTGAAGCCAACATCATACTTAATGAACAAAAACTAAAACTTTTCCCCTAAGATCAGGAATGAGACAAGGCTGTCCACTTTCTACACTTCTGTTCAACATTGTCTTAAAAGTTGTAGCCATAGCCTTCAGAGAAGAAAATGGAATCAAAGGTATCCAATTTGTAAAGAAGGAAGTCAAACTGTCATTACTTGCAGATGATATGATAGTGTACATACAAAACCCGATAGGCTCCACCAAAAACTTACTCGACCTAATAAGCAAATTTAGCAAAATAGCTGATATAAAGTCAATATTCAGAAATCAAAAGCATTTTTGTATACCAATAATGAAACATCAGAAATAGAAGTGAGAAAACAAATCCCATTTACTATAGCAACAAGAAAAATAAAGTACCTAGGAATAAACTTAAACAAAAAGATAAAAGACCTGTACTCAGAAAACTATAAAACATTGAAGAAAGAAATGAAGGAAGATACAAATCAATGAAAACATATACCATGTTCATGAATGGGAAGAATTAACATCATTAAAATGTCTATACTACCCAAAGTAATCTATAGATTCAATGCAATTCCAATTAAAATACCAATGACAGACTTCACAGAAATAGAAAAAATACTTCAAAAATTTATATGGAGCCAAAAATGCCCACGAATAGCCACAAAAATCTTGAGGGAAAAAATAAAAATAAAAAACAAGGTAGGAGGAATCACAATACTGGACATCAAACAATACTACAAGGCTACTGTCATCAAAACTATCTGGCACTGACATATTAATAGATATATAGATCAATGAAACAGAATAGAGAGTCCAGAAATTAACCCATGACTCTATGGTAAATTAATATTTGGCAAAGGGGGAAGGAACATAAAATGGATTAAAAACAATTTCTTCAGCAAGTGGTGTTGGGAGAACTGGACAGCAACATGCAAAAAGATAAAACTAGACCACCAACTTACACCTTACACCAGAATAAACTCAAGATGGATAAAGTACTTAAACATAAGCAGTGCCACCATAAAGGTCCTGGAGAAAAATATAGGCAGTAGACTTTTTGATATCCTACACCAAAATATGATTACTGATTCTTCACCAAGGGCAAGTGAAATTAAAGAACAAATCAAAAAATGGGACATACCAAATTGAAATTTTTCTGTTCAGCTAAAGAAAACACCACCAAAATTCAAAGGGAACCAACTGTATGGGAAAACATAATTGCCAATGACACCTCAGACAAGGGTCTGATCTCCAAAATATATAAAGAACTAATGCAACTCAACACCAGGGAGACAGACAGTCCAATTAAAAAGTGGGCAAAAGACCTGAACACACAACTCACTGAGGAAGACATACAAAGGTCCCAGAGGCATATGAAAGAATGCTCAACATCACTAGCTATCAGAGAGATGCAAATTAAAACCACAATAAGATACCACCTCACACCTGTCAGAATGGCAATCACCAACAAATCAACAAACAACAAGTGTTGGCGAGGATATGGAGCAACAGGTACCCTCATGCACTGTTGATGGGAATGCAGGCTGGTGCAGCCACTATGGAAAACAGTATGGAGTTTCCTCAAAAACCTCAAAATGGAATTGCTGTTTGATCCAGCAATTCCATTACGAGGACTATACTGGAATAATCCTGAAACACCAAGTAATAAGAACCTATGTACCCCTATGTTCATAGCAGCACTATTTACAATAGCCAAGTGCTGGAATCCAGCCATCAGTGGATGATTGGATCCAAAAACTTTGGTACATTTACACAATGGAATACTACACAGCAGAAAGAAATAAGGAACTCCTAACCTTTGCAACAACATGGATGGAACTAGAAAGTATTATGCTTAGTGAAATAAGCCAGTCAGTGAAATACAAATACCATATGATCTCACTCATTACGGGACAATAATGAACAAAACTAACAAGAAGCAAAACATAACCAGATATATGAATACAGCGAATAGGTCTTCAGTGGACAGTGGGAAGTTGGGTGAGGGGCAGGGGGAGGAAGAGGCATGGAAGAGGAGCAGTTTAGACAAGAATCTATTATGGAGGAACCATAGACATGGACAACAAGTGGGATTGACTTTGTGGGGGATTGGGTGGGTGGGGAACAGGACAGAAGGGAGCAAAAAGGGGATGAATGTAATACAACAACAATAAAATTAAATTAAAACAAATAATAATAATATGAGTGCAGTAGCTCTGAGTTTATTCTGCTGTTTTTTATTCCATGAAGGTGTTGAGCACCGAATACCTGAGAACAGAAGGTCTTTATGGCCTCTTGGGTCATCCTCTGAATGACTCAGTTCCATAGTCACATGTCAAATACAAACATTTTGAGAAGCCACATTTTAAAAAACTAGATATTAGTAACTTGTTTTATCTTTCAATGAAACAAAGGATTAAAAACAGAATCATCTTTATAGAAAATGAGAAATAAATTTCACATCATAAACTTCAATTAAATAGGATCAGATAAATATATTCTTAACATGGTAAGATACAACTAAGCTCCAAAGACAATGAGTGAAAACCTTCTCTAAATAAAGAAATTTTATAGTAAGATATCAGGGTATAAAATTAATACAGAGAAACTAATAGTTTTAGAAGATATAATGGGTAAGATGGCCAAACACAATGATGAGACATTATTCATAAATAAACTGAAGATCTGCAGGAGAAATATTTTTAAATACCCTCAAAAGCTCATATCAGAAAACTGGTAACAGGTCAAAGACTTACAATGTCATTCATTAGGGAGAATCAACATATAGAATGTCAATTTCCCCAATATTAATGGAACTTCAATAAAAATAAAAATCCATGTTTTTCTGGAGTTTTGTGTTTTAATTTTGTTCTATTGTGGGGCAAATACTAAACAATCAGACTCTAAAGTTTAAATAGATATAAAAATAAACAAGAATAGACAAAATCCTCTGAAAAAAGTGTTAAGTGAGGGAGGAAACTCTACTAGTTTCTAGATCACTTAATAGCCCTAGTTAAAACACTGCTGTGCTGGCTCAAATGTAGCAAGTATAGGTAGACATAAAATATGTGGGAAATAGATATATAATAAATGTGACATTTTATATAAGCTGGTGGCTGGGATACATACAGTTCCCTGGGGAATGTGGATCACCTGCACATTCTCAGGCTGGAAAGAAATGCAGCACCCCAACCCAGCACTTTGTGTACCTCTTACCATAGCTCAGCTGCTTTCTGCCTCTGTGGTGGATGAAGTGGTCAGAATTGGGGATGTTGAGATTTCACAGGTCACACTGGTGAAGATCATCAGACATGCAGACAAGGCTACAATCAATATGGCTTCCAAAATCCATGACCTGACAGCTGCACCCATGCATGTGTGCTGGTGGGTTACGCCTGACAATGCCCTTGGTGAAAACTCTGTGGCACCTCCAGAAACATTGGTGGAAGTGGCTGGCCATCTGAGATCTGTTGAGAACAACAACAACATCATCAGACAGATACCTGGTAGTCTTTAACATCATGCCCTTGAGGGACAAGAATGAGTTCACCACATATACTCTAGGTGTAGGGAATGCACCCATAGAGCCTGACTGGTGCTAACAGTCAGCTCTCCACAGGGGAGAGCATCCATCAGCCATCCAGGATCAGATGAAGCAGGTGACTTAGGTGGGGATAGTTCCATCGCAGCAAATGGCACCCCTTTGGCCCCAAATCAGGTGCTGAATTGGGTGAAGGCTTGCCAAAGACCCCAATAACTCAACATTCCCGACACATCTTGAGAACCAGCTTCAACATGTGTGTGTGTGTGTGTTTTGCCACCTTCAAGGGCTCTATGGATGTCCTGGGAACCCAGGGAAACTGTGGGTGATGAGTCCTTTCAATCCACAGGTGCAGAATCAATGGACCTAAGTGGTACCCCAAGCCCTCCTCCTGCTGAGCCTATTTTCACAATCTGTTTGTTCAGTCTATGCTTGCTTTTCACCAGTTGCCGTAGAGAAAGTAGTTTTCATCTATTAAAGGCCTCAGTTGACCTGCTTTGCAACCTGATTGCTTTTGCATTTCTTGGAAGCTCACAGGGAGATGAGACACTGACTGAGGTTTGAAGCAGAGTGGAATTTCTTACCAAGAAGTAAGCAATGTGCTAGCTAGAGTAACCACAGGATAGACAGAAGGGGCAGAAAGAGGCTAGCAAGAGTTGGGTAGTGCTACTTTCCTAGGGTTTGGGAATCTGTACTGCAAACATCTATCCTGGCCCTGCTGGTGTGGTTCAGTGGATTGAGTGTGGGCCTGCAGACTTAAAGGTTACTGGTTGGCTTCCCAGTCAGGGCACATGCCTGGGTTGTGGGCCAGGACCCCTGCTTGGGGTGCGCCAGAGGCCACCAACAGATGTTTCTCTCCCTCTCTTTCCCATAGAATAGACAGACCACATCCTTTCCTCCCACTACTCTGCAGTCTCTCTCAGTCTTGGCTCTTCTTCAACACCAACAAGCTGTCCCCAGCCCCTGTCTGCCCCTGCTCTATCTGGATACTTCCCTCAACTGCAAAGATGCCAAAACACCCGAACTTGGAGTCTCCCTTCTACATGGGAGGTGGCAGATGATTATCCAGCCAGGTAGAAAACTGGCAGGCACAGTCCCATCTCAAGGTGACAACCACAGCTCATTGGGAACCTACAGTCATGTGTGAAAACTGTTCTGACATCCAAGAGAACCTAGAAAGAGCGGAATGCATAATCTCTCAAGTTTCATATGCCAACAACTAAACACATGGAAGACTCTAGGTGAGCCAAATAAAATAGGTCTATAATCTCCCATTCCCACCTATGTTTTTCTATTTCTTTTCCCACAATCTTTCACCATCTCCATGCCCTGTCATTCATTTCTGACATTTCTCAAGTCACATTTTTTTTATTGTTGTTGTATTACATCCATCCCCTTTCTGTCCCCTCTGTCCCCCTCCCCACCCACCCATTCCTCCCAAAGCCAATGCCACCTGTTGTCCATGTCTATGGTTCCTTTATACTAGGTTCTTGTCTAAGCTAATCCCCTTTTTTGCCTCTGCCTCCCCCC